>JAJPUD010004618.1:0-64207 GCA_023553655.1 Myrmecobius fasciatus | reverse complement strand
CACACACACACACACACACACACACACACACACACACACACACACAGAGGATATTGATTTCTGACCTATTGGACCAGGTAGAAGAAACATATCCTAAATGGGAGAAGATTGTCTAGGGAAATTGTTTAGATAATAAAGCAGTCTCTGGCATTCATTGAGTTTGTGGGAAATGGTTAAAAGTGTAGCAATTTGAAAGAGAAGGCCATGTTAGACACACATCTTGGAAGAGAAATTGACTTCCACCATTTTATTTAGGATTTAAATGAATACCTTCATCTTTGTTTCTTCTCTTCATTTTCTGGGTTGAAAAGTATCAAGTGGCCAGAAAGCTTCAGGTAATGGGACCTTGTTGTAATCCTTTCCCTCTGCTCCCTCCTTTTAGGTCTTCCAAACATTCATTTGACTCCTATTGGCTGATCAGCAGATAATGAGAACTAAAGGTTTTCTGGGAAGACAATAGGATGAATAGCCATAGAGGATTTTTCTCTTTTTCTTTCACATATAGAGAGGCTTTGTTTGGGATGTCAATAGTGAGAGCATCTTGTTCTGAAAAGCTGACAAACACAGTTTGGATATTTGGTCTCATATCCTGAAACAGTGAGCTCTGCTTCCAGATCTGTTCTGGATCATCACATCATGCATTCCATGACCAGAGATCATTCAAAATCAATCCAGCAGGTTTTTCATGAAGGTAGGATGGAGGCCAGATCTTTCTGCCATTTTTTGCAATAATGGAGCCAATGAGCTTTGTGTGGATTTTCATGGAAGCTCAGGGCCTTTTGTGGAGGCTCCCTGGCATTATGGGCACAATCACAGGGCCATGGTCTCAGAAATACAACCTCTGTGTGTTATTCTGCCACAAAATGATGAAATGCATAGTTTCAAAGGAAACTGTGAAGATTTCTGTAAACTTTACATAGAGCAGAAGTAAGACAATTTACACAAGACAACAGCATAGAGAAAAACAATTTTGAAAAACTTAAAAACTCCAATCAATGAAATGATCAACCAGAGGCCCAGAGGACTGAGGACACAACATGTTAAAAGTGAGGAAATTAAAGTCCAGCATGAAATGTGCATTTTTTTTTTCTTGACCAATCTGGAAATTTGCTTTGCTAGAATATGTATGTTTGTTATTGAGGGTTTTTTTGTTATTTAATTTGTGGTGGTGCTGAGAAGCAATTGAAAGAGAAGATTACAAATGCTTATAAGGAGAAATACATTTTAAAAATTAAAAGAAGTTTAGTCTTTTCCACTGCATCCTTATCTTTCATACCCATCCTTGTTACAAGTCATCCAGCCAGTCTTATTGAAGCCAACAAAAAGATACATCACCATGGCAGGAACAAACCTAAATATCATCAATGGATTCCATAACCCTTCCACTGTCTCCCCAACCTCAGGAAGCAAAGCCCCTGAAATGTCATAGTCTGGCTTCCTCTGTCTAGCTCCCAAGTTCAGCTGAATTGGGGTCTTTCTCTCAGACTGCTAAAGAAAACCACGTTCCCTTTTGGGTACCAGTCATCTCCTATTGTTAGTCAAGCTGAGTTCATTGACTTCAGCAGTAACACAAAGGCAGTGTGGCATAATTATGGGAAAAATATTGAGTTTGGAGACAAATGAGTTCACAACACACATTTGTTGCTTATAAGCTGTGGGATTTTGAACAAGTCACCTAACTTCTCTCTGAGCCTCAACTTTCTTTTCTGTAAAATAATGTGGATAGGCTAAATAGCCTCTGAGGTTCCTGATAACGCTTAATATAATATCCAGTATTATCCAGCTCCTACATACTAATTTTCAAACTGCATACCCTTTTTTGTTTAAAATTCCAGGTTTATGAGTGGATACCCATCAGTTGGGGAATGGCTGAGTTAAGTGATGGTATATGAATGTTTTGGAATATTGTCTATCTGTAAGAAATGATCATGAGGATGATTTCAGAGAGACTCACATGAACTGATGCTAAGTAAAGTGAGTAGAACCAAGAGAACATTGTACACAGCAACAGCAAGATTATACAATGATCAGTTCTGATGGATATGGCTCTTTTCAACGAGATGATTCAGGCCAGTTCAAACGATCTCATGACGAAGAGAGCCATTTGCACATAGAGTGAGGATTGTGGTAACTGATTGTGGATCAGAACATGGTATTTTCACATTTTTGTTGTTGTTTGCTTGCATTTTGTTTTTTTCTCATTCTTTTTCCTTTTTTGATCTGATTTTTCTTGTGTACCAAGATAATCGCATAAATATGTACAGAAGAATTGCACATGTTTAATACATATTGGATTACTTGCTATCTAGGGGAGGGGGTGAGAGAAAGGGAGGGAAAAGTTTGGAACACAAGATTTTGTAAGGGTGAATGTTGAAAGCTATCCATGCATATGTTTTGAAAATAAAAAGCCTTAATAAAAAAACACACAAATAAAATTTCAAGTTTAATTTTCTTCACTTTTTGAAAGAAAGTATCATATTAAATATCTATCTAGAGCTGGAAGGGACCTTAGAGACCCTCTGGTACAATCCTCTCATTTTATAAATGAGAAAACTAAGGCCCAAGAAGGTCATTTGTCCCAGATCACAATTATTAACGTCATAGGATATAAACTCAATACTCTAATTCCCAAGTCAATGCTTTCTTCCAGTGTTTTCTAAGACTAGAAGATGTTTAATATTTTGTAATTTTCCTCTAGTAGGCTTCCAGGTAAATGATTAATTTACCATTGACCTATCAGGAACCTCTGGATGACAACATCATGAGTCCTTGTTAAAAGGACAATATTTTAGTCCTCTGTTATCAAAGTTGTGGTGGTGTCTAACAGTGATGAATATCAGTACCCATCTTTCTTTCTCAGCTAAAGTGACTCCTGCTAATGTCCTGGGGACAAGGGATGGAAGGTCTCCCCACTGTGCTAGGGACTTTTCTCACTGTTGCTTTATGTTCCATGCATACTAGTGGACTATCTTTCTCCTTGTTCTAATAGTTATCCCTTCCACATCGTAGAAAGAGTATGGTGACCTTGTGTTATGGAAAATCCATGTACAATTTTTGGCCTTCCCTTCATACCAGTAAAATCTAATTTTTTTCTTTTTCCTTTGTTGGGTATTTACAGCAGCTAATTGTAAAATTTGGATTGGTATTATGCAATATTATATATATTGTGTATGCATTTCTGAGTTTTTAAACTTTTTCTGTTTTATCTACTGGACTTTGCCTGTTGTCTGCAGCTTCCACAAAATTCCCCAAGATTTCCTGTCAATTTCTTATGCTGACTTGTGATATATCAAAACCATGATGAGGAGAGCTGCCATGTAGAAGGGATAACTGTATATGGACAAAGTTCTATTATCTGAGCTGCATTCCTGAGTCACCTGGACTTTCTTTACAATGCCCCAGAAATGTTTTCATTCTGGAAGCTCACCATCCTGGACTTCATATACTGGACTTCATATACATATACTTCATATACTTCATATACTCTATTCTTGTGTTCTCTTCCTCTGATAGGCTCATTCCTTCTCCTAACTCCATTTTAAGGAGAAGGGCAATGAGGGCCTCCACGTCTTCTCCAGGCAATACTCCTGACTCTCCTGAATTTTCTCTATAATGCCCCTGCTTTCAGCTCTTTTTTATATATCATCTTCCTCCAATGAAATGAAGTTCCTTGAGGACAGAGATTATATTTCTCTCTTCTTATGTTAGTATTTATAGCACTTAGCATAATGTTGGGGGCATAGAAAACACTTAATAAATGGTTAGTGACTTGACTTGAACAGACTGTCTACTTTTCTAGTTGTACTTTTTGTTGATCTTGTGTAATATATATTATATAAATGTTAGTTATGATTGTTATTATCATTATAGTTACTTCTTTTCCTCAACTACTGGTGCATAATTCTTCACTGTTTGCATGTTGAAACTGATTAATGTCCACCACCTCTCTCTCCATTGCTTTGTGGGTAACCTGCAGCAACTTTAATTCTTTAGAAGCTTGTGCCATTCCATGGCTCCCAGCCATATTGCATTAATGGAAAAATATGGGTGTTGATTTTTTTTTTCAGGGAGAGGATTGAGGTCATTTGAAAGCACTGAATATT
Source organism: Myrmecobius fasciatus (assembly GCA_023553655.1). Lineage (NCBI taxonomy): Eukaryota > Metazoa > Chordata > Mammalia > Dasyuromorphia > Myrmecobiidae > Myrmecobius > Myrmecobius fasciatus. The sequence goes on along the minus strand of JAJPUD010004618.1, from coordinate 60,104 downwards.
TTCCCAAAGGCAATCAAAATTTTTGCTTTTCCTTACATTCAGTTTAGATCTCAGTTAATTGTCATGTTTGAAGTATTTATCTGCTGATAGATAGAGATATCAATAACAATACAACTTTTGATCTATAGACTAGACAGATAAATTATCTAGCTAGTTACATATCTATTTCTAACTCTCTCTGTCTGTCTATCTATCAGCAAATTCCATGTATTGCCCAGCTGACTATCATAATGTGAGCAATAGACATTTTTTATCTACTTGGTTTTTCCTCTGTGGATAGTTAGACCAAACTCTCTTGAGTAATTATGCATCTCCTTTAGACTGTTGTTCAGTGTTCCAGGATTAGATGTAATCAGCAGAAAGTCATCCTTAAAAAATTATGTTTTGAGAACCTTGCCAACTAAATAATTTCTGAAGTCATTTCATAAGCTTTATTTTTACAATATTTTGTTAATTGCATTACAACATAATTGGCTTTCTTTGTATTCCTATGTATTTTATTTTTATGCATTAGAAAGATTAATTTTCAGAAAGGGTCCATAAATTTCATTAGAGATACAAAAAAGATTGAGAATCCCTGTCTATAGAGACTCTTGCTTCCACTTGGACATCCTCCATGATTACTACATACAAATATTATGATATTTAAATATAATGATTTATATTGATATATTACTTTTTAAATTAAAGACTGGGATCTTTGTTGGCTACTCCCTCGACCTATCTCATTACTTATTGGCACAGGAGTTTTGCCATGCCCCATTTCTGATCTGGGCCAATTCATTCTTCCTTTTCCATCTTCTCCCCACCTTCTCTCACCCCCTTTCAAACTCCTGCTCTTACTGGCTCTTCATATTGATCCAAGACTTAGTGCAGATACCAGATTTCTCAGAGCTCCTGACTTCAGCATCCACCAGCCTGAGCTTCCTTCCCCTGTATCTGGCACTGTAACCATGTGCACCTGACTAACCATATAGTCCTTTTACATCACGTTTCCTCCTGCGCTTTCTTCTTTGGCCCTTTTAAGCAAACCTGTGATATAGGCAAGTTGAGAACCCTTACCATTTGACATATGAGAGAACGAAGACTCTGAAAATCAGGTGATACCTCTCACCATTAGATGGCAGAAATCACTTTATGATTGGGGAAACTGAGGGCTGGGGAGATTATGTGACTTTCCTGAAGGGATATTAATCCAGGCCATGTAATCTTAACCATTACTGTTCTCACTGAGCCAGGGAATAGTAAAACAGAAAAAAAAATATTTTGGCTGTAGGGAAGGGGATAATAGGATAGTGTATGTGAGTTTTTAAAGAAATAAACCTCACCAGCATTGTGTATCATTATGTTTTACTAGTTTAGATTGTAGTTACCTGATTCTAGCAGGGGTTTGGGTAACTAGATAATGCAGTGCTTAATATACCAGACTAAATTCAAATCCAGCCTCAGACACTCACTAGCACTGTGACCCTAGGCAGGTCACTTAGTTCCTCATCTGCAAAATGAGCTGGAGAAGGAAAAGGCAAAACCTCTCCATTATCTCTGCCAGGAGAACCCTAAATGGGGTCACAGAGAATCAGACCCAAGTGAAACAACTGAACCACCTCAGAATCTTACAAGCCTCTGACAAATCTCTGAAAAAACTTGTCCTGGAGTCTAGGTAAGGGCCCAAGGAGACAGTTGCTACTTGACCTTTTTGCTGGAACTGTAATTAGTACATAGACAGTGGAACCTTAGCTCAGGGTGAGAAATGCAAAGGATACCAAGAAATCCAACCCAGAGTGTCCAACAGTCACAGCCACATAGTAATCCATATTGCTCTCCTGCAACAGCTAATCTCTCAGTAATGGAGAAACTTGGTGGTGTGTTGGGACAGGCTTTTCCTCCTCCTCCTCCTCCTCCTCCTCTTCTTCCTCCTTCTCTTCCTCCTCTTCCTCCTCCTCTTCTTCTTCCTCCTTCTCCTCCTTCTCCTCCTCCTCCTCCTCCTGTTTTTCCTCTTCCTCCTCTCCATCCCATCCCCTTGCTTATCCCAGTTGCAAAAATCCATCCTTGTGGATCTTCTTGAGACCCTTAATCATGATTGCCCAGCTCCTTAAGACCCTTGGTAGCTGAGAGCACAGCCCCGTGCACAGAACTCTTGCAAACTGTCCGGATCTCCAGGCCCTTGGAGGTGTGCTGCTTTTCCTGGCCCTTTTGCTGGTGCACAGTCCCTTTGTGGTCCTGGTCGAGGGGCCAAGTCGGGAAGACCAGTCTGGAGGTCTGACACTCCCTCTGCCTTTGCTTTTGCCTACTGGTGACCAACGGCCCCATTCAGGCTCCTGGCAGTACCTGCTGCCTTCTGGCTTGAGAAATGCAACTCCCTGGACATGACAATGGTCTGGCAATCCGCCTCCCTCTGCCCAGGAGCCAGAGAATCATCGGCCCTTTAGCCAGGGAGCCTTCCAGCATGACCACAAACGGGAGTATGGCATCGAGTCACCGAATCTCAGAACTGGGAGGGAGTTCAGCTGGTGCCTAGCCAAGAGCCTCTTGATACGACCCTCAACAAGTGGTCATCCCATCTTTGCTTGAAGCCTCTGCAGAAAGAGAACCCATTTATTCTTGAGGGAGGCAATTCCAGTTTGGGGCAGATCTAATTGTTAACTGCAAAGCTGGCTGCTTTAGGGTTTGCAAAGTGCTTTACATACATTATCTCATTGGATCCACAGGTTGCTAAGGATCCTGTGAGTGAGGCCTTTAAGTGCCATCATTATCAGCCCCATTTTGCAGGTGTGAAAACTGAGGAAGTAAGCACTTAAATGATTTGCCCAAGGTCATCCAGGCTAGAATTGATCAGAGGCAGGATTTGAATTCAGGTCTTCCTGATTTCAAGTGGAACACCTACTGCCCCAAGAACTGCTGGGGAGTAAAATTTCCTTTTTACGGGACCCCAATTTGCCTTTCCACAGCTTCTGCCTCTGCATTCCCAGAAAACTCTTCTTACACACAATAAGCTGGTGTGAATGTGACAAACAGCAAACTTCCTCTTTTATGATGAAAAGAGGCGTGAGGAGGCTTATTTGGCTAAATATTCACCTGAGAAAAAAGCCAACCATCATAAATTGTCCTTGCATATTCAGTTTTCACTGTGAGAGAGCCAAGGCTAACTCACTTTGCTTTGAAAATAAATTGAAATGTGTTCTCTTCAAAAGTACTATCTCCAAAAGGTTACTTGAGGACAACAAAGATCACAATAGAATGGATTGACAATAGCAACAATAATAATCATAATTATGAAGGACTTAGTTTTTATGGAAAAACTCCTTATTAACACTAGAGCTCATCTTTGGCTGATTTAGGTTGATTGACCAAAAATAGAAATTGGCTTACGTAGCCTTCCATTTTTAGGGAAGGTGAAGATATGGATTTAGACATTTGATTTTCTTAGCTTAGAGAACACTGTAGGCTAAACTGCTCTGGCCCTCAGGGACTGTGCTATCAGCAGCTATGGGCTGGGTAGAATTTTTAAAATTCATTTCTCATATCCATTTAACATGGATTTTTGTATGTGCATGTATAAAATTGTACTGGTTTGTACCGTGGCCTCCCAAACAGTTTTGATCTCATTGGTCATGGGGATCTCCTCCTCCACTCTCTTCCCAGGCCAAGCATTTCACGGTATGTGCTAAGTTGGGTTGTATATTATTAGCAATTCAGAAGTATAGGAAAGTGGGCAGTGGCAGTGTTTGTGGCTGGGTATGTACACTAAAAACACTAGACTTGAAATCCAGAGACCTAGTTTTGAATTCCAGATTCTTCATTGATTATCAAAGTGATTCACAGAAAGTTACATTATCATCAGGGAAGCAGGATAATATAGGGAAAGGAGCAGAGGGCCTGGGTTCAAATCGTTTCTTTGATGTTTTTAACTGTATGATATTGAGCAAGTCACTATTTTATCTGTAAAATGAGAGAATTGGGCTAAATGATTACTGAGATCTCTTCCTATTCTGAATGTCTGACTATTATTAACTAGTAAATCATTTAGACTCCATTTCTTTATTTGTAAAATAAGTCTAATATAATTCACATTTATATATAATAAATTATTTTTAAAATTTTATTTAATAGTTTTATTTTTCTCCAATTACATTTAACATAATTTTTATATTTGTTTCTAAAACTTTGAGTTATAGATTCTCTCCCTTATCCCCACATCCAGCCCCCATTAAGAAAGCACATGTGAAGTTATGCAAAGCATTTCCATAAAAGTCATGTTGTGAAATAAACATAGAACTCCCCCCTAAAAAACCTTCAAGAAAAATAAAATATGAAAAAGGAAAGAGACTGTACTTCAATCTGTTTTTAGATGCAATCAGTTCTTTTTGGGTATGGATAGGATAGCACCTTAAATTCTGCAGAACATTTTACATCTAGTTTACTATTTGATCCTCACAACCCTATGAGAGAGATTTCGTACTCCCATTTTTCAGGTGAAAAATTGAAGTTGAGATAGGTTAAGTGATTCACCCAGTATTATACCTGGCTCACACAGTTGTTGTAAAGTTTAGGCACAGATATGTGTGTGTGTGTGTGTGTGTGTGTGTGTGTGTGTGTGTGTAATGCTTTTAAATTTTCAAATGCAAAATTTCATTATGCAAAGATTGATTATTAATAAATGTTAAATAACTTGTTGAGTTTTACTGGCTTACATTTTTCATAAGTGGAGAAGCTGGGATTTGAATTAAGTCTTTTGACCCTAAATCCAGGGCTTTCCACTGTGCCACTTATCTAGTTCATGAATAACACTTTTCTCTGATTCTACATTTCTATGGGTCAAACAAGATCCTCAAACTTCATTTTCTACTTCTACAAAATGAGAATAAGAATACTCAGATTACTTGATTTGTGGGATTCTTACAAGGTTCAAGTAAGTTTATATAAAAATCTTGGTTAAATTGAAAAATAACTTAAATATAAACCACTGTTATTGGTGGTGATAGTGGTGTTATGATAGTTTACAAGAAAGACGCTAGATTTAGAGGAAAGGGGGAAAAGGGGATGCTCAAAAAGCACAGGTGACTACAGTTGTTGATGGATAAAGTATGACAAGAGAAAATGGTCAATTAATGCCAGTCAACTGACATTTCACTAAGTTGTGGATGGATTTGGGATGAGATTCAAGCCAATGTTTTGTTTTTAATTTGCAGCTACATCTTCATGCTGGCATTTCTTTGTGAGGAATTGTATGAACAGAAATGGTTTTCTCTTTAAATATGGCCCCATGAGATTTAAATGAGCCAGATGTGTCTGGATACCTAACTAGATTTCAGATTCAGATTCAGAGTTCTGCACACAGCCCCCTCTCCCCCAAATTAATTCATGATTAGGTTGACGATGGGCAGACTATGTGTACCATGTCATTGCCAAAGATGGGAAAAAACTAACCTAACCTTCACCCCAAACCCGTGCTACACTCATTAAAAATTGGAAAAGCTTTTTACAGACTTATAGAGGTTAGTAGTAGATTTTTTGTCCATTTTTCATTTTCTTCATGAGTCTCTGTATTCTAGTTTTTACATAGAGAGAGATGGGGAAGACAAGTTGTTCCCATGATAGTATGCAGGATAAATTTTTATTCAGCTAAATTTGTCCAGTCAATTTTGTCTGAAAGACCTGAATAAAGCAAACAGAAGACTTTTATGAGCACAGAGACCTTTGGTTCTATTACATCACTAGGCTGCCATCACCGGTACAGGTCAGCACTCAAAACCAAAATAAGACATTGGCTGGATTGACAAAATCTTAGAATTGGAAGGTATCACAAAAGTCACCTTTACATCCTTATTGGTCAACCAGCTTCAGCTTGAATAACATCCTGGGATGAGGACTTCTTTAGCTTTAGTTGTTTTTTTCCCCCTAATATTTTTTAATCTTTCTAATCATTAGCAGTTCTACTCTATGTTGAATCATAATCTGCCTCCCTATGATCCTTTGCTCACTTGTACTATTCAACACTCTGGGGCAAAGTAGAATACATCTGATTTTTCTTCTGAATGACAAATGGACTTGGACATTTTAAAAAATCATGATGTTTTTGCTAGCACTATCACCTTTACTCTTTCACATTTCATGAGTTGCTCTGACTGAAAAAATCATCCATTAATGGCCAACACAAACTAGTTTTCCAGTGATACATGTAAAGATTCTGTTCCTAAGTCCATAGTTAAAGCTTTCTTAAGCCAGAAGCAAATGCCAGAAACGGGGCCTGCTGCTATTAGGGCTTTTGTTGTCAATGTTTTATTGATTTGTGGATTTTTTTGTTTTGGTTTGGTTTGGTTTTTTTGCTGAGGCAATTGGAGTTAAGTGACTTGCCCAGGATCACACAGCTAGGAAGTGTTAAGTGTCTGAGACCAGATTTGAACTCAGGTCCTCCTGACTTCAGGGCTGGTGCTCTATCCACTGTGCAACTTAGCTGAACTGAGAATTTGTTTTAAATATCACTCACTTCTTAATTTGTCTTATCCCTTTCCCACTCCACTCCTTTTAATGATGACTCTCTTTGAAATAACAAAGTAAAAACAATAATCATAGCTTTTTGAAAGCCTAGGATTGCTTCCTTAATAATAATAACAATAATAATTGACATTTATATAACACTGTAAATTTTGCAAAGCACCTAGATAACCCTCTCTTTTCATTTTATGTATATATATATATATATATACATATATACACACACATATATGTCATTTGATCTTGATGAAATTGCTATGCGTTGGATAGCTATCTCCATGATACAGTTAAGAAAAGTGAATTTCAAAGAAGGTATATGACTGCAAAGTTAATGTCAGAGGTGATATTTGAACTAAAGTCATCTTGACTCCAGTCTTATACTTTAGTCATTAAACCATTCTGCCTCCCTCCAAATATACTACAAAAAACAACAAAATTGCTTGTGATGGATGCTATATTTCTTTATCAGTGGATTCATCCATACTCTCATCTTAATCATCTTATCATTGGTATTTCCAGCAAGGGTTCTCTTACTTTTTCTTACTTTTACCCCTTCTCCCATTGAAAATAGCCAGGTGAGAACAGCTGCTAGCAGGAATTCCTTTCTTTTCCTCTTCTCCAGTTTTCCCTTTCTTCTTCCCTGCCCAACTCCATCAGGATGCTGGGTGGAAATTTTCAACACAGTAGGTTCCTTCTCCTACATCTTTCTGACAATACTCTGCTCTAGACTGGATACTAAGCCCTCTAGGGCCCATCCTTTTGTGACAGACCTTGGAATCTCTGCTCCACTTGGACTACTCGTAACTTCCTAGTAGTTAATAGGTCAGGCCCCTCTAGTCTCCCTTACCCTGCAGACAAGCCATGGATTCTCCCACAGCTTGGAGGAGCTGGCAATTTCCACATAAAACCCTTCTGGTAAGATTGAGGATCATTAAGCTTTATTTGTTCTGGTACTTCCTCCTAAGATATTCTGAGCTTCACCATCTGTCTTCTTGCACACCCTCCTGGCCACTAGATTATTCGTGAACCCCAGTGACCTCTTATTATATGCTTTGATCCTGTCCAATGGTAATTCCAAACCTTTCTCTCAAATCTAATATATGTGGTCCTCCTCCTTTAGAATATGAGCTTCTTGAGAGTAAGCACTACATTGCCTTTTCAATTTGTATTTTCAAAACTTTGCACAATGTTTACATACAGAAAATATGTATTTTCATTCCTTCATTCACTGATATGAGTATTCACTATAGCAGTACACATTATAATCTAGCCATGTTTTCCTCTTCTGCATACTTTCTTCCATGTCTTCCTATAAATGTAAATGAGTGGTACATACAAAATAGGACTTCCTCTTGGTCTGTATCTCTTAAAATTGTACTTCTTCTCTCAAAATTCCTTATGACATTGCCTTTCCCCAAAAGTTCCATTTATTTTATACAAACTAATTTTGGTGATTTTATATGTACCTGTTGTCTCTCCTGTCATATAAGATTTTTGAGGTCAAGGACAGTTTGATTATTGTCTTTCTTTTCCTGGAACCCAGCAGACATAATGCTTGCATATAGTAGGCACTTAATAAATCCTGTGGGTTTGATGATGAATTACATGGATTTCAGGATAGCACATGGACTACCTGTTTGGTGTCCCTCAATCTTATGTGACCAACCTACCTCCTCTTTCAGTCATACATTTCTTTGATGATAACTCCCTGACGTACAATTTGTTGCATGTAACATGCCTGATTTATTCCCACTATGTATTTCTGCCTTTGGATGATCTATAGTTTTGGTTTTTCAGAGACTGTGACATTCCATGTTTCATAGTTATTCTGCATCAACAATATGGAAAAAAATAAGTCTTTGTTTCAAGGGGATGTTAGAGATTTTTAAACATTTCCAATTTTCCAATTCTATCCTATCTCGTCTTCCCATGGAATTCTGGACCAGCTCGTTGTCTATCTGCATTAGATATAAGTAGCAGTAGAGCAGCTTAACAGACAGTCCATTAAATTGTATATCATAATCTTCCGAACCATATGCATTCTTTATCCACTTAGTTTTCATTAAGCTGAACTCCTTTCAGTGATTTTATTTTTTTGATGGAAGTTAGGTGATTCACAGGCTGAAGTATAGAACCTTTATTAAGGCAGTTCTGAGTTTAAATCTGATCTCAAACATTTATTATCTGTGTGACCCGGGAAAATCAATTAACCTTTATCTGCCTCGGTTTCTTAATCTGTAAAATGGGGACAATAATAGTACCTACCTTTCCAGGGCAGCTGTAAGGAGTAAGTTAGATACATATAAAATACTTTGCAAATCTTGTAGTTGTACAAAAATTCTACTTATTATTTTTCATCTTATTTGAGAGATCCTGAAATATTCAGATACTTTATTCAAAAAGCAAGTAACCTTAAAAGAAAATGTCTGGAGAATCTGTTAATGGAGAATCTCCTTTCGTTTGGTTATAGAGTTGGACCTCCTATTATGGTAGCAAACATATCTGGTAAGCAAACATTTCTCTGGTTTATGCTTCACTTGCTATGAATAATCAGATGAATAATATGAAGAAAGTTACCTCATTTGTTATATCTATTAAGGAATCTTGTCCGATTTTAGCCTGTGCACAAGTGAGACCCACTCAGATGGCAATTATGTGGTATTAAAAATACCATGATCCAATATTCCCAAAGATAGAAAGAAACATTGATTTGTAGATCACAGCAAAGACATCTTTCATATGACTAGAAATGAAACATACAGATTGTATAAATCCATATACGCATTATAATCACATACAATTTATATTTTTGGATTGATATTCACCAGATTTCAAGTGAAAGGCAAGTAGAAAGGAGCAGTGAAACCTACTTTTCACTGAGGGTGATTCAACAAAATCATGTGTCATATTTAAGCGGACTGAAGAAATCATGAATGATTATTAAAACTTGGTAGTTCTGCCAAGTGGTCTAATTCCGCCGGCGCCAATTCAAGCATTAAGAATGAAGAACAAAACTCTCCTTTTTAGCAAACCATTTACATTTCTAAGAACTTGGTCGCTATTAAAAATAAAGAAGTTTCTGCCTGACTGATATATTTATTTATTTGGGGAACAATAAACTTTTTTAAAAAATACACACACAGAAAGGAAGTGAAATAAACGAAGTTTCTTATTTCAAGGCTTTTTGTGCTAATGTGAGTGTCAAAGTGTCCTCATTTAGCAGGTGAAAGTCTGGATGTGTGTTGAGGAAAGTTGACATGGCTATGACTCTTCAACCTATAATACTCCTATAGCACTTGTGCATCTGAGCATATTTGTTTATCATTAGCACCATTAGAAAAATATGAGCAGTTTATCAGTTATACTTCTAGACAAATGTGAAACAGGTAACAAGGGGCTGTAAGAAACTGAGACAAAGGTACAGACTCTGCAAAAGTGTGGACCTGTTATGAGGATTAGTGACAGATACAGGGCAAGAAGTGGTTCAAATTCTATTAAACAAGAAAGAAAGTTTATCATTTTCAAAAGGAAGGCTTGGTAACTAATGAGGCCGTAGCTTGCTGGGAATAGAAGAATAGGGCAATTGAAACCTTAACAAGCTAATAGTTATGTATAATCATTACTTGCTCCATGTAAATTTTCACTGCTTTAAGAGAGACAGACAGACAGACACACTGAGATACAGGATCGGAGGAATCCAGAGGATGGACAAATAATTTCAATGGGGTAGGTAGAGGTGGGGTGGGAAGGAATTGTGGAAGGCATCATGATGGGGATTTAAAGACTGGCAGAATGGGTAGGATATTATGTTGTGTAAAATAAAAATTACCAAACTAAGAATAAAGGTATAGTGTAATGTATAGAATAAAAAGTGTAGTGAAAAGGAAAGAATGCAGGATTTATATCTAGACAATTTGTGTTCAGATACCAGATCTGCTCATTCATCTTAGCCAAGGAACTTCATTTTTCTGAGTTACCTCATCTAGATGTGGGTCAGATTCAAGATTTCATTTTCCTAAATCTCATTAGCACTAGCAAGTTGAATTGCCAGAGGGTAACTCTGACTTCTTTGCTCATGCTTCTAGGAAATGCTCAAGATTTGGGAGTATCTTTCAAGGGCTATAGACTATGAGCCCCCATTGATGTGCTTTTTCCACTGATGATCCATTGATATTAATTAGCCAAACAATTAGTTTTTTAAATGGGTTATTTACCAAGATAAATATATAGTAATATATGCATACATACATATATTAAATAAATATATGAATACATATAAGTATATATGAATATTTACATATTTATTCATTTGCTCATTTATATTTGCTTGTTTATAATTAAGAATGTTTATAATAAGAATTAGTATAAAACATCCAATTGAGAGTATGTGACATACTCTACTGATAATGCGTAGAAAGTCAAGGGAACAGTAAGTTCAAGCATGGCAAAGGAGTAGCTTGTAGTTCCTGGTTAGTGGTTTCTTTTCCTAGTTTTGCTTTTGAATGTCTAGATTATCTTACGTCAGGTGCCTACTCAACCTGGATCATTCCTCTGTCCCTGAAGACCTTTTCTTTTCTTTATGTTTTTGTTTTGTTTTTTGTTTTAAAATTTATTTTAAACTTAAATTCAAAATAAGAAAAGAAAAAAATTGTCATGTACACAGAAGAACTGAGAGGATTCAATATAAAGCAATTAATTTCCATTTCCAGAAAGCCTATATAATAAATGCTACATATTATTTTCATAGCTGTCCAGCTTTTCTTTGCTTTCTTGTGTTTTCCTTTGTTCTCTACTGTGCATTTTTTGCTTTATTTTTCTCCTCCCAAAGAAGGCTATAATTAAGTGCAAATATATATACATATATATATATATATATACTCATATTGTACATATATAATATCTATCCATATATATACATATATATACACTGATATTTATAAACATTACTCCATATATACACATATACAATAATACCCAAATATATAAGATTGTGTTTCCACTTGTCATCTATTTCTCTGGAGGTGGATAACATCCTTTTTTTTAATAAGTCCAAATCTTTCCATGTTTTTCTTTTTCTTTTTTTAATAGTATTTTATTTTTTCCAAATATATAGTTTTCAACATTCACCTCAGCAAAACCTTGTGTTCCAAATTTTTTCTACTTCCTCTTCCCCTTTCAACTTCCCCAAGACAGTAAGCAATCTGTTATAGGTTAAACATGTGCAATTCTTCTCAACATATTTCCATATTCATCGTGCTGCCTGAGAAAAGTCAGATCAAAAGAGAAAAAAACAAAAAAAGAAAAAAAACCAAGCAAATAAACAACATTCCAAAAAAAGGTAAAAATACTATGCTTTAGTCTATATTCGGTCTCTTTATTTGTCTCTCTGAATGCAGATGGCACTTTCCATCCCAAATCTTATTGGAATTGCTTTGAATCACCTCAATGTTGAAAAGACCCAAGTCCATCACAGTTGATCATCACATAATCTTATTGTTATTGTACAATGCTCTCTTAGTTCTGCTCATTTCATTCAGCATCAGTTCATATAAGCTTTCCAGGCTTTTCTGAAGTCAGCCTGATAATCATTTCTTATAGAAGAAATATATTCCATTACATTCATATACCATAACTGATTCAGCCATTCCCCAACTGAGAGGTATCCACCCAATTTCCTTGCCACTACAAAAAGGATCCTGCAGCTCTTTTTTTCAGGTGGTGAATTCCTTTTGTGACTTCCATTTTAAAGAGGTACCTAAGCCAGGCATTCTTCTTTACTCTCCTCATTTTGCTTTTCCCCCAGACTTCACCAGTGTGCTCCCCTTGAGATAACTCCCCATCTTTTCAAGTGATTTTTTATGTTTTACCTTTCTCCCATCAGAATATATTCTCTTTGAGGGCAAAGACCTTCATTTTTGCTTGGGTTTGTAGTTCTAATACTTAGCACTTAGGACATAGTAAATGTTCAATAAATGCTTGTTGACTAACAAATGATTGATTTGCAAACTGGAAATCATTTTTTCTTTTTTATGAGGATACTCATAAAATTTCCATTAGGCATAATAAAAATATCTGTCAATCTTCTTGTAGAGTCTTGAAGCTGTACTTCATCAATTTGTCCAATTTGTCCTTTGTTTTGAGACAAACATTGCTGCCATCTGCTTCTGTCCCAAGATACTGTTGGAACACCAATAAAGAATCTCAATCCTCTAATCATTTCTTATTTTGGTCAGTGGCTATGGGTAGGGTACAGAAACTCTATTTTCCTTTTCCCCCTCTGCTCTCCAATTCCATCATGCACACTAATTGATTTTACTGAATTGTTCTCTTTTTGAAGGTATCAATTACTTGAATATTAGATTATAGACTGACTTGGATGTTTTATAGGAGACCTTGGGTGCATATTATTTTATTGCCCTTGAGTGATTTACTTAATAGAAATGTTTTCACCTGACAAAGAATGTCTTGCTTAGTTACTTCAAATGGGGAGGGGGTATGGATTAATTGACTAGCTTAATTGACCCTCTTCTTTATATATATACATATAATGAGGGGATTAAAGTAGTTAACTTCTGAGGTTTCTTGTAGGTCTTATATGTATGGATTTAATGACAATTCTGGTGCTAACTTGCTGTGAATGGCCTTGTATAGTCCACTTCATCTCTCTGGGTCTCTAGTTCCCAATTTATTGTAGTTTGAATAAATAGATGATAGAATTGTAGAATCATGGACCACTAGAGTTTTAAAAATCTTAAAAATCACCTAGTCCCACTCATTGAAATCTTTGAGATCCTTTCTAGCCCTGATTAGAATCCAAGCCTTTTCATATTTAACCCTTCTCCTCCTCCCATTCTGCCTGGTGGTTGTCTCAATTGAAAAATTTCATCCTTACTTGGATCCAACCACACTTCCTTTTATTCTTTAGCCATTTTCTTCCCAGATGCCATGGAATCACACATGCACTTTGATTGCTTCCTACTTCTTCTTCCACTTTCTGGTTCTGGAACCACTACCAAAGCAACTCTCATTGCTTCTGGAAAAGATGTTTTGGTTTTTTCCCTATGCCTCCATTCCCCAGCCCTGTAAATTTCCAAACCAAAATATTCCTCTCTGATCATCACATATATGTTTTTCTATTCATTAGAATCTAAAGTCTTTGAAGGCAGAGACTGTCTTTGTTTTATTTTTATATTTGAATTCCCAGTAATTATCATAGTGCTTAACATAGAGCTCTGAAATGCTTTTTCATTCATTCACTCATCCATCCACCTATCCATCCATCCACTCATTCATTCATTCTAAAGTGCCATGTTCCCCATTCACTGAAGGTAAATAAAATGGTATTTCCAAATAGGAACAACACTGGAGCCCTCTTAGAATTAGGCACATAGGGAGTTTGGTGTCTTTTGTACCTAATCATCTTGATTTTAAAGAGGTTGTCATAGTATTGGGTTCATTTCTCTGGGAGAAAAGATTAGGGATGGGATGTAGAGAATGAGGATCTTTGAAAGCAAAAGCCCAACTTAAAGTAATGCATTATATTTTGAATACTGTATGTTTGACAATACATTTCATGCCTCATTTCCTGCTAGTTGTGAGCTCTAGTAAACACTCAGAGAGCAAATTCACATTTTTCATGTCAAAAATCCCTCTAGTTCTCTCCCTCCCCTCAGCTTGTCACTAGTTAAATAGACCCCTGTAAGAACAGAGTCTGTTCACAGTGTAATCTGTTGTGACACTAAGCCTTAATCTGTCTTCAAATTTCCATTGTTTTTCACTAAAAGATTATTGGAGAAATATTTTATAGCTCACATTCATTTTCTTTGCTAAGAATAAATTGCATAATCAGTGAATATCTGACCAATGCTGAATCTTCTGTCCGAACCCAAGTTTAAGAATTTCATGTGGATTATTCATAGCTATCTACCCAGTTAATTCAATGTAATTATTTTTCTCTGGTCAAGGCAGAATTTACCCTTCCCTGAAATGAGCTTATCTTGTAATAAGATATTAAAAGAGGAAGGACGATGTTGGTGGAGTTACTTTTACTGAAGCCAAGCCACTTACCACCAGAGCCTGAGTTTTGAAACTCAAAGTCTTTCATTGGGATACAGCCTACATTTTTCAAGTGCTTGCAAGCTGTTATTAAAATAATAATAATAACAATAATTAATAATGATATATAAATTTACTTCCCCAGCTAGAGTGCTCCTCTATTACTTGACCAGGTTTTAAGTATGGCTTGATTTCCCTCAAGTTAACATCAGTGGACTACAAGCTGTGTTAGACCATCCTAAATAAGAAAGGCTTGAACAATGGATTCAATTATGGGTCTATATCTCTCATCAGATGTTCTAAATCATTATTGATTAGAGAAATACAAATTAAAACAACTCTGAGGTACCACCTCATACCTCTCAGATTGGCTAAGATGACAGGAAAAGATAATGATAAATGTTGGAGGTACATGGGAAAACTGAGACACTAATGCATTGTTAGTGGAGTTGTGAAATGATCCAACCATTCTGGAGAGCAATTTGGAACTATGAACAAAGGTCTATAAAACTGTGAATGTCCTTTGACATTTGGCAGTGCCATTATTGGGTCTGTAACTCAAGGAAATCATAAATGGAATTTATGTGCAAAAATGTGTGTAGGAGTTATTTTTGTGGTAGCAAAGAACTGGAAAAGGAGTGGAACAGATCGTTCTCCCAGTAGTATATAAAGCCCTTGAAGATGCAGACTTTTCTATTTTTATCATTATATACTCATCAATTATCACAATTTCTCACACATAAGTGCTAAAAGGGAAGACAACGAGGGAAAAGGGCAAGAATGGAGAGAAGAGATGAGAAAAGAACAGAGAAGAAGAGAAGAAAAGACAAGACAATAAGAGAAGACATGACTGAAGGGTGTCTACCAAGGAATTTTTTGTGTGTAAGATGAATGAATAAAAAGAAACTCATAAAACCATCTATAATGTTTGTAATATGCATTAGTAGAGGAAGAACTTTCATAAATGGAATCATGGATCTCATAAAGTATTGAAGTACAGACCAATTTAATGAGCTATAATTAGTTCTCTCTTTGTATTAGTTCTCTGGCTTTGTATTTGATCTCTATTCCATAGAGTGATTGAAATAAAAGGAAGCACAAGAGATCATCTAAACTAATCCCCTGCTTTTCTTTTAAGTTATACAATGACTGGTCACTCTATGATTACCGATCATTTAGGCAAGAGATCGCCAAATTTTCTTGGACATTTCTTTCTAATGTTTTGCCATTTAAATTACAGAGAAAGTTCTAATTTTATCTATCTTAAATGCCTTTTATTATCAAATAAATTTGCTTCCATTTGATCCTCTCTAGAGAACATAATTTTATGCAAGGACCTGTCACCTAATTAAAGAGAATCATTAAGTACCCTATTCTGCCATCATTATAACAATAATAACATGCCACATTCATGTTGCATTTTATATAAGTTCAATAAATCTGCTATTTGTACAATACAGATTGGAACCAATAAACACATTCCCATTTTGAGTGACTCTTCTTTGAATCTTCCTGTATATTTTTCCAAGGAGATCCATCCAATATACTGGGGGTATGTTATTCTTAACATTGCCTCTTTATCAATGGATAATATATATCTATCACACATTTTCCTCTATCACCACAAGACTATGCAACTTCTATAATCTCTTCTAATATCATTTAGATCCCTTCTCTTAAATAATTGTGCATTAGTAATGCATTGCAAAAACCTGTGTACACCATGGACTTCTCCATTGACCTTTGAGTGGCTTTCAACTTTAATTTTTTGGAGTCTGTGATATTCCATAGCTAGAAGTCATATATCATTACTCAAAGAATAATATGATCTCCCTTTGGTTTAGAGAGAAGCTCGGGTCATTAAAAGCCTGTGCAATTTACACCCAAAATCTATACTGCTCTTTCTTTGGTTCAACTCTAAACCAAGCTCACTGTTCATCTGCAATATCTACCAAAGCAAATATGTACTAGTGGCCTAGCTGTATGGTTTGCCAATTCAGTTGCAGTCTGTTTCAAAGAAATTCTTTTTTGAATGAATATTTAATCTAAATCTTTAGAATAATGATGGATCTCATTTAGGAGGCTCTATAGTCTTTCAAAGCTTGTTTTACGGGGCAGCTAGATGGTGCAGTGGATAGAGCACCAGCCCTGAAGTCAGGAGGACCTGAGTTCAAATCTGGTCTCAGACACTTAACACTTCCTAGCTGTGTGACCCTGGGCAAGTCACTTAACCCCAATTGCCTCAGCAAAAAGCAAAGCTTGTTTTACTCAGCCCCATGACTCTCTTGTTGAAAAACAAATTAATTTTGTTTTACCCAACGATATTTAAGAATGAGGCTTTTATTTAAAATAGAAAAACAAAATTAATGAAT
Organism: Myrmecobius fasciatus; assembly: GCA_023553655.1. NCBI lineage: Eukaryota > Metazoa > Chordata > Mammalia > Dasyuromorphia > Myrmecobiidae > Myrmecobius > Myrmecobius fasciatus. The sequence continues at coordinate 43,182 of JAJPUD010004618.1, read as the reverse complement.
ATTTTTATAACAAATGCTATTCTTTTTTTAACAGTATTTTATTTCCCCCCAATTACATGTCAAGACAATTTTAACATTTATTTTTACAAGATTTTGAGTTCCAGATTTTTCTCCCTTCCTCCCCTCGCCTCTTCCTAATATGATAGGTAATTTGGTATGGGTTATACATGTATTATCATATGAAACATATTTCCATATTATTAGTCACAGGTTTGGAAAAAAACAGATTAAAAGAAAAAATACATAAAAAGAATAAAGTAAGTGAAAAGAGTATATTTCAATCTGCATTCCAAGTCCATCAGTTCTTTATCTGGATGTGGATAACATTTTCTTTCATGAGTACTTTGTACTTGGATAATTATGTTGCTGAAAATAGCTGAGTCATTCATAGTTGAGCATCACACAATGTTGCTAATATTTCATCCTATGTTTTCTTGGCTCTGTTCATTTCATTTTGCATTATTTTGTATGTCTTTCCAGATTTTTCTGAAATTTGCTTGTTCATCATTTCTTATTGCACAATAGCATTCCCTTACATATATTTAGCTATTCCCCCAATTGATGGTCATCCTCTCAATTTTCAATATTTTGCTACCATAGAAAGAGTTGCTATAAATATTTTTGCACATATAAGTCCTTTATGGCTGATCTAATATAATGGAAATGACAATTCTACCTAAATTGTTTTACTTGTTCAGTGCCATATCAAACTGTCCAAACATTATTTTATAAAACTGGAAAAAAATAATGACAAAATTCATCTGGGAGAACAAAAGGTCAAGAATATCAAGGGAATTAATTTAAAAAATACAAAGGATGGTGGTTTGGTTTAACAGTACCAAGCCTAAAACTATATTAGAAAGCAGTAGTAATCAAAAACATTTGTTACTGGCTAAGAAATAGGGTGGTAGATCAGTGGAATAGATTAGATACACATGACAATCAAAGCCTATAGAGGTCTAATATTTGATAAATCCCCTAACTACAGCTTCGGGAATAAGAACTCACTATTTGACAAAAATTGCTGGGAAAACTGGAAAACAATATGTCAGAAAATTGGCATAGAGCTCACACCTCATACCTAAATAAGGTCAAAATGGATACATGATTTGGGCATAAAGGATGATGCCACAAACAGATTAGGAGAAGAAGGGATACTTTACTATCAGATCTTTGGAATTTATGACCAAAGAAGAACTAGAGAACATTGTGAAAGAAAAAATAGACAACTTTGATTACATTAAATTGAAAAAGATTTTGTACAAACAAAACCAACAGAAACAAGATTAAAAGGGAAGTATAAATCTGGGGAAAAATCTTTACAGCCAATATTTCTGATAAAGGTCTCATTTCTAAAATATATAAAGAAACTTATAAGAATAGAATTCATTTCCCAATTGATAAATGGTAAAAGGGTATTAACAGACAATTTTTAGATGATGAAATTAAAGCCATTTAAAGTTATATGAAAAAATGTTCTAAATCATTATTGATTAGAGAAATACAAATTAAAACAACTCTGAGGTACCACCTCATACCTCTCAGATTGGCTAAGATGACAGGAAAAGATAATGATAAATGTTGGAGGGACATGGGAAAACTGAGACACTAATGCATTGTTAGTGGAGTTGTGAAATGATCCAACCATTCTGGAGAGCAATTTGGAACTATGAGCAAAGGTCTATAAAACTGTGAATGTCCTTTGACATTTGGCAGTGCCATTATTGGGTCTGTAACTCAAGGAAATCATAAATGGAATTTATGTGCAAAAATGTGTGTAGGAGTTATTTTTGTGGTAGCAAAGAACTGGAAAAGGAGTGGATGCCCTCAACTGGGGAATGGCTGAACAAGCTGTAATATATGAAGGTAAAGAAATATTATTGTTCTATAAAAATTGATGAGCAAGCTGATTATAGAAAGGCCTGGAATGATTTGCATGAATTGATGCTGAGTGAAACAAGAAGAACCAGGAATACACTGTACACAGTAACAGCAAGAATGTGCTATGATCAACTATGTAAGAAAGACTTGGTTGTTCTTAGTGGTTCAGTGATCAAAGCAATTCCAACAGACTTTGGACAGAAAATGACATCTGCCTCCAGAAAAACATCTAAAAAGACTGAATATAAATCAATACATACTATGTTCACTTCTTTTTTATGTTTTTTATCTCTCTCATGGTTTTTCCCTTTTGCTCTGATTTTTCACTCCCAACATGATTCATAAAGCAATATGTATTAAAAATAAATAAAATCACTACAAAAAATGGAAAAAAAATAATTTAGAGATAAAAGTGGTACTGAAAAAAATGTCATTTGCCTTTCTTTGTGATCTCTTTGAGATATAGACCTCTTGGTAGTATTGCTGGATCAAAGGGAATGCAGAGTTTGGCTGCCTTTTGGGCATAATTCCAAATTGTTTTCCAGCATAGTTAGATCAGTTCCCAACTTCACCAGCAATGCATTTGTGTCTCAGCTTTCCCACATCCTCTCCAGCATTTATCATTTTTCTTTTCTGTCATATTAGCTAATGTGATAGGAATGAGGTAGTTCCTCAGAGTTATTTTAATTTATATTTTCTCTAATCAAAAGTTGCTTAGAACACTTCTTTATATGCCTGGGTAGCTTTATCTAAAAACTACCTATTCCTTTGACTTATATTCTTAAAAATTTGACTAAGTTTTCTATATCTTTGAAAAACGAGGCTTTTATCAGCAATACTTGCTGTAAAGATTATTTCCCAGCTTTCTACTTTCCTTCTAATCTTGATTGCATTGTTTGGTTTGTGCAAAATATTTTTAACATAATATAATAAAAAGTATCTATTTTCCATTTCATAATGCTCTCTATCTCTTGTATCGTTATAAACTTATAACTCACTTAACTTCTCCTTCAGGAAGAGATAGAAAGAGAAATTCCATTTAAAATAACTGTGTATAACATAAAATATTTGGGTGTCTACCTGCCAAGGCAAAGTCAGAAACTATATGAATACAATTACAAAACACTTTCCACACAAATAAAGTCAGATCTCTTGGAAAAAATATCAAGTGCTCCAGAAACATCTATATTATATGGCAGTCAATTCTGATGAACTTGACTCTTTGCAACAATGAGATAATTGATGCCAGTTCCAATGATCTTGTGACGAAGAGAGCCATCTACATCCAGAGAAAGGACTGTAGGAACTGTGGGAACATAACATTTTCACTCTTTGTTGTTGTTCACTTGCATTTTGTTTTCTTACTCATTTACTTTCTTATTTTCATTTGATTTTTCTTGTACAGCAAGAGAATTGTATAAATATGTTTATATATATATGTTGGATTTAACATATATTTTAAAATGTTTAACATATATTGGATTGCTTGCCATCTAGGGGAGAAGGGAGGGAAGGAGGGAAAACTCGAAACACAAGGTTATGCAAGGGTCAATGCTGCCAAATTATCTGTGCATATGCTTTGAAAATAAAATAAAAATCTTTATAATTTAAAAAAAATCAAATGGTTATGGATAATGTGATAAAATGACAATAATATATAAATTAATCTGATTATTCAATGCCATATCAATCAAATTCCTAAGAAATTACTTCACAGAGTAATAATACGCTGAAACAATAATAACAAAATTTATCTGGAAGAACAAAAGGTAAAGAAGTTGTTTTCTTCAGTTAGCTTTTGTGCTTCATTTTCCATTTTGGCCAGTTGCACTTTTTAAGGAATTGTTTTCTTCAGTGAATATTTGCTCCACTTTTCCATTTGCCTAATTCTATTTTTCAGGCAGCTGTTTTCTTTCCCATGCTGTTGACTCTTCCCCCCCCCACATAATTCTCTTGCATCACTCTCTTTCTTCTCCTTTCTTCTCATATATGGATTTAAAGCTGCTTTTTTTGAGCTCTTTCATGAGTTCTTTCTGGACTTGAGATTAGTTCCCATTTTATTTGGGGACTTATAGGTGTTTTGACATTGCTATCCTCTTCTGAGTTTGTGTTTTAATCTCTCCTGTTTCCATAATAATTTCATATGCACAGATTTTTTTGTTGTTGTTTGCTCTTTTGTGACTCTTCCTTTCTTTAAAATTTTGAGCTCTGATCATTAAGAAGGGAAAAGGACCACATGTGCAAAAATGTTTGGAGCAGCCCTTTTTGTAGTGGTAAGGAACTGGAAACTTAGTGAATGCTCATCATTATTGAATAAGTTATGATATATGAATGTTGTGGAATAATATTGTTAATATTATTCTATAAGAAATGGTCAGCAGGATAATTTCAGAAAGGCCTGAAGAGACTTACACAAGCTGATGTTAAGTGAAATGAATAGAACTAGGAGAACATTGTATACAGTAAAAACAAGATTATAGGATGATCAACTCTAATGGATGTGGCTCTTTTCAACAATGAGGTGATTCAGATCAATTCCAGTAGACTTGTGATGGAGGGAGACATGTGTTCCTAGAAAGAGGACTATGGGGACTGAGTGTGGATCACAATATAGTTTTTCACCTTTTTTGTTGTTGTTTGCTTGTTTTTTTTCCCTTTCTTTCCTTTTTTTTTTGATCTGATTTTTTTTTTGATCTTTTCTTTTTTGATCTGATTTTTCTGTGCAGCACAATAAATATGGAAATATGTTTAGAAGAATTGCACACGTTGAACTTATATTGTCTTACTTGCTGTCTAGGGGAGGGGGGTTAAGAAGGGAGGGAGAAAATTTGAAACACAAAGTTTTGCAAGGATGAATGTTGAAAACTATCTTTGCATGTACTTTGAAAATAAAAAGCTATTATTAAAAAAATTAAATAAAAATTTTGACAAAAATAAAATAAAATAAAATTTCAAGTTAATTCCCAGTATGGAAGAGAAAATATTTCCAATTTTTTGTATGGAGGATGCAGGCCTGGCTGTGTACTTAGTACTGCAGCAATGTTGTCCTGAGACCCAGAGAAGATCCTTGTGTCTCTTGCTGTGCTAAGGAGGTGAGTGGCTGGTACTGCTGGAGGCTGTAGGCTTCTGTGGCTGCTGAGGCAGGATCCTAGCATTGGTGTCTGGTGTGTGCTGAGGCCAGTGGAGCTTTTTTGCATTTTACCAGGGTTACACTGAAGCATGTGGTGATCTGGACACAGGGATGCTTCTGTGCTCAAGGTTATGAGGCATGTGGCAGTTCCTGGAGCTGTCATCTGTCCATTTCCCTGGCTCTTCTAGACATACAGCAGCTTCTGGGGTTAACCTTGGCCCTCTCCATTGCATGGAGAATCAGAATCTCCCTCTGGGGACATGAAGAGTATGTAGTCTATAATATAAAACTATATGGTATAAGACATATAGTTACTAAATGATGGAGCCAGGATTAGAGACATCTCCTGAATTCCAGTTCCATGCTCTTTCCACTCCATTTTGCTAAACTAAACTATCACAACTCCTTTGTTATTTTCTTGTTAACTATTCGCTTAACAATTTAGAAAAATTTCCTATTACACGTCTCTAGGCTTAACTTCTGCATGTCTCCTAAAATGCTGAGACCAAGGTTAGATATATGACTAGAACAATGAGCAGGATGATCTAATTCAAGCCACTTGTCTCATTGTTTGATGGATATGCAACCAAATTGGAAGTCACCATTTTCTTGAAAAGCTAAGTGACTATTGGTGATGCTACTGAGACTATAATGATACTACCTTTTAATCCAGACAATAGAGGCATTAATGAATTTTCTTTGAGAGCTATACAATGAATATCACGGATCTAGTGGAAAGAAAATAAGACTAGAGCAGGAATGACCACAAGCTACAGTCAAATACAGTTGCTGGTTTGAGACTCAGAGGACCTGAATTTGAATACTGATTTTTCCATTTACCCCCATGTTCTTGAGTAAATCACTTAAGTTTTGTTTTAGATGAACTCAGATTGAAGATCCCTTTCAATTTTAAATTTAAGTTCAGAATAAAATAAATATGTATATTCAAAAAAGAATACTAAAAAGGCACAGACAAAAACACAGACAGTAGAAGGAGGGAAAAAGGAGGAAGAGAGGAGAAAAAGAAGGAGAAGAAGAGGAGGAGAAGGTGGAGGAAGAAGAGGTTACACACAATTTTTTTTTCAAATTTTCTTCGGAATAGTTTTTGGAATGCTTAAAAATTTCTTCCTTCCATCTTCTCTCCCTCTTTCCTTCCCTTGTTTTTTCCTTTCCTTACTTGCTTCTATTTGGCTCAACTAGGTGATATGAGGAACAAATTTCAATTCTATATCATCATGATCTATGTGCAAGAAATCATATCACTGAAGAAATGTATGATCAAAAAGGACTTGTAAGAAGAGTGAAGAATGATTGATGAATAAATAGCCCAAGTGATGAACTGGTAATCATGAAATATAAAAAGACCTTGAGCAAGGCCTCCAGCATACTGGGTAAATCCTTTATAGAGGATTTATGAGAGATCAGGGATAAAAATCATAATGGAATAGAAAGAATGGATGGATTACAATCTGTACAGATGGAGGAAATACACATTTTGACAGGCTCACAAAAAAAAAACTAATCAAAAAGCATTTCTAAAACACCTGTTATTGAATTCTGGAAGTTGATATGAGGAAAAACTCTCAGTCTTAGAATAATGCAAAAATGAAATGTATTTACTCAAGAGGTAATGAGTTCACCATCACCTAACAGCTGCCATTTGGAAGAAGAATGATCCTTCATTGATCACTTAAGTAGTGGGCATTGCTATTCAAGTGTAATTAATCCAGGTGGTTTGCAAGTTTCCTTTTTGCTCTGAAAGTTTATGACTTCTATACTATAAATGCCTGCCTCACTCAAATCCAATTCATGTGCAATTCAAGACATCACACTAATGATGTCATTGTTCCTCTGAGAACGAAGGATGAACAGCAACAATAATAATAGCTTATTGGGTTCAAAGGCAGGATAGCTCCTCAGTGGTCTTCGAAACAAATGAAGGCTTTTAGGCCAAATAATCATGCTTTTGCTTTTCTTTGTCTCCATAGGGCTTAGCACAAAGCCCAGCATATGGTAAATGTGAAATAAATACTTGTTGATTGCCTGACATTGCCTGTCTCTCCACATCCTCACTCTCAGATATATCCCCATTCAATCCAGCTCCAAGTTCCATGACAATGCTAGGGGGGCCCAACACTAGATCTAGGTGTTTTGCAGTCCACTCACCTAGATTGATGGCCTGTGTGAATTGCAGCCCTGCATCTCATCTCCCATTGTAGGGTGGCCTGTGGCATAGTAGGAAGTCTGAAGAAAAAAAATGAGTTTGCTCATTGCCCAAAGGTTGCAGAAAATACAAATACTGCCACAATATATTTCCACTGCTTCATCCCTGAATTTATTCAGCTGCCTACCTAGCTCCCTATGGATTCAGCTTCATTTTTCTTTTTGGTCTTAAAAAAGACCAAGAAATACTTGTTTTTCCAATCTCTAATCAATTGATAAAAAATTAGAAAACAAGGGTTTATTGTTTTTTAAGAGAAGAATATTAAGTACTCATGCTTGGTTATTATCTTCTTTATGGAATTATTGTGACATTCTAGAGTTTTTCCCCATCTATATGAAGAACTTTAGTGTTTAATTCTGCTCAATCAGCAGTTATTGAGCAATTACTATATTTGAGGTGCAGCATTATTGTCTGAGTTTAAGCAGACCAAAACAATTCCTGTCCCTGAAGAGCTTATATTCTACTTGGGGAAAAATCTGATATGACTGTTGAAAAGTATAATGTGAAGAAGAAAATTGATAAAGGCAAAGGAGAGACCCAAATAAAGCACTGTCTATTGAAATTTGAGGTGAATGAGTGATCTTTTGAAGGCAGGATCTGATAGATAAATTGAGCCTTTAATAAAGGTAATGGTTCAGCAAGATAGAGGCTAGAATGGATTGCATTTTCACAAGTACCAAGAACAGCTTGTGCCTCTAACCAAGATGTGGAAAAGGGATCTATGATCAGAATCTCTGGTAGTCAAGTGTAGCTGCAATATCAAATGTATGAACTTAATTTATTTCAGGAGTGATTAAGTGTTTACTAAATGCAGCTGGATGGCACAGTGAGTGCTGCATCTGGAATCAGGAAGATTTATCTTCCTGAGTTTAAATTCAGCCTCAGACACTTAATAGCTGTGTGACCCTGAGTAAGTCCCTTAACCCTGTTTACTTCGATTTTTTTCATGTGTAAAATGAACTGGAGAAGAAAATAGCAAGCTATTCCAGTCTCTGCCAAGAAAACCCCAAATGAGGTTATAAATGGCAGAATAACATCAAAAATGCTAGGTGGGGAAGAAATTTGGAACAGTAGCTAGAGTGCTGGTCTCAGCCATAAAGCTCTGAGTTCAAGTTCTGCTTCTGAGAATACTGACTATATGGCCTGGGGCAAGCTACTTTCCATCTCAGTGCCCCTATATAAATGTCTAAGACCAAAAATTGCAGAGCAGTTGCTAATGAAATAGTTCCTTAATAAGAACACCTTTTAACAACAAAATCACACATCTGGTTGGGAAAAAAAAATGTGCCAGGCACTCTGCTAATTGGGAATTCAACAGAAAAAAAAAATGGAAAAGTTTCTTTCAGCTCAGAACTGATGTTGAGGAAGGGAGAAGGAAGGGTATGTGGGTACATTCCAGCCTAAACAGAAACATACCTGATTAGTTTTGTGATCCTGAGCAAGTCACTTAACTTTTCTCTGACTCAGTTTCCTTGGCTCTATAGAGATAATAATAGGGTCGTTGTGAGGATCAAATGATATAAGATTTGTAAAGCACTATGCTAGTGCTTCATACAGTGATGGGTACTTAATAAATGCATGTTTTTTTCTCTTGTTATTCTTTCTAAAGAGATAGTAAATAGAAAATCAAGTTCAGGACACAGATAATAGATCAAATTGGTTGAAATGTAGATTACAGGAAGAAGAAGAATATAAAAGATGTCTAGAAAAATAAGTACAACTCAGATAATGAAGACTTTAAATTCTAGTCTGAAGAAATATATATTATCCTACAGGCAATAAGACACCACCGAAGATTTTTGAGCAGGGGAGAGTAATGAGGTCAGATACAGGATATTAGGAATACCAATTTGATGACTAGGTAGAAATTGGAGAAAATCTATGAGCTAAGTATTCATGAGTTTTTCCTTGAGAAAAGAGAGACAATGACTTGAGATACTATGGAGTAAACCTCAAAGAATAAAAGTTTGCTGAGAAATGATGATAGAGGAAAAGGTCTTGAAGGAGCAGTGGAAAGGAATATGCCTATTCTTTCTCAAGTGCTTCCAGGTGGCACATGAAAGAAGGAACCCTGAGTCCTGGAGAGGCTGGTCAATGATATCATGTATTTGGCAGGAGCAAGATTTTCATCATTAGTTCTCGAAGACAGAAAGAGTGTGAGTTGAAAAAACCCAGGATGAAAGGGATTTTGTTAACAAAAGGGTAGGAGTTTCAGAGGGAACAGTGGTAGCAAAGACCAGAAGAGGAAATGGACACAGGGATAGGGTTAAAGTGAATAAGGAAGAAAACAAGAAAAGAGGCAGAGGGAGATGAGATTTTCTCCTTATCAAATAGTTAATGTGAATCACATGAGATTCATATGATGTTTTGAGATGACTGAGAGTGTCAGTGCAAGGGTTGTGGATTCTGATCTCACCACCATATACTTCTACCTACATGCCTATCATGTAGGCAATCCAACTTTTTAAAAAAATTCTTTATTGACTATTATATTCTTTGACTTGCAAATTACAATATCATCAAAAGAATATGTTTTCAAAAATGAGTTATTGTTGTACAAACTTGGGGTCATAAAAAGGAATTTATCATTTCCAAAGGGCAATCCAGACTGATAGACTGATCTCTTCCTGTTCAATTTTGCAATTCATTGGCCAAGGTATGTGTATTGATGAATGAGCTATGAGATAAACCCATAGGTTATCTATCCACATGAACATCACAATCTTGTCAATAAGGCATCCTTTATACACTTGGTTTTTCTTATTTTAATAGGAAGACCTAACTGCTTGGAGTAATTAGATAGATAGAAAAATAGATAGATAGTAGATAGAACTCATTTAATAAGTTTTACAATATACTGTGGCTTGATAAAATCATACTATCTCTTTCATAAACAGTAGCATCTAGAAGGACTTCTCTGTGAAAGGTATTCTACAATAGATATTTTTCATTACAGTGGCAGATGCCTTTGATAAGGATTGATTTTGATTAAGATTGGTTTGATAAGGATACCTTTATGATACATAATAAACAGAGGTTTAGTGAACAAGTTATCTCTGTTGATATGTTTTTGAGGATATATTGCATGATTTTTATATATGATAGGGAGATATTTTCTTGGAGAAGAGTGAAGCATTATTTCTCCCCCACTGGATCAAATGCTTTTCCATAGTCAACAAATACAATAATACAAACAATGGGATTTTTGTATTCCCTTCATCTCAAAGTAGACATGACTGTAAAGATGTGATCTGCTCTAGTGTTGCAAAAACCCAATCTTCATTTCTCATACCTCAAGGATAAAGTATAGATTATTCTTCAAAAAATTTGTAGAGATTATTTTGTAGGCATGAGGGTTAGAAGTGGTTTAGAATCTTTGGGTCACTTTGATTTGGTAATAATAAAATCTGAAATTCTTTGTTCATTCCTTTAGTACCTTTACTTCTTTCAGATAGCTGAAGAATAAAGCCCCTAATGCCTTAAAAATGTGGTGAATTCACTTTGGACCCTTCTGGGTATCCTTGGTCTAGTCCAACTGTTTTTCTCATCTATTTTTATCAGGAGTATTTTTTACTTCCTTATGTAATGCATCTGCAATTGTCATGTTAGAGTTACACTACCATTTTAAAAAATCCGTGTTTTTTTTTTGCTTTTGTTGGTTTTGTTTTGTTTTGTTTTGTTTTGTTTTAATGTTTTTGACCTTAAATATTCTCAGGATAACTTTACTTACTTGGGAATTTTTGCCAAGTTTTCTTTTGAATGTTTTTTGTTCCCTCTATACCTATGAAGCAAAGCCATTGATAATTGCCCACCTTTTTTTTCTGTAATATTTTACAGATTAGTTTCTACTTCAAACTGGAATTACCATTGCCTTCTAGATCTCTTGATTTATCAGGATTAAGTATTTGTTAGCCAAGATAGTTTTAAAACTCTTTTGATCTCCTTGTGAGAAGTGACTAAAAATACTTAAATTTCTTTATCAAATTAGTATAATCTATGTTGTTATCTATTCCTCAATTCAGTTTTTGCTCTCAGTCACTTATTTAAAGGTTCAGGTTCAGTTTGGAAATGACTTAGTTATACATCAATTTCTCTCTTCTTTTTCATTTTTATATTTTTCATTGTATTTATCTTGAACTTTATCTAAGTGATTTGACTGTACATAAGACAACTGGTTTGGAAATGGCTTTCACTCCAGGAATGAATCATTTCCTGTCTGTTTATATATACTTAAATTCACTTCCTTCTTAACTTATTTAGTGCTTGCTATGTCCAGCACTATTCTTCCCCCTCCCCTTTTTTCAATGGAATGGATGAGCCTTCTGAGTAGTCTAGGAGCCTTTGAATTCTCTTATTTCTAGATAGAAAGAAAAATCATTAATTACTTTGCTTACTATGTGCCAGGTACTGTGCTAAATGCTTTCAATACAAATATAAGCAAATAAGACAATTTTTATCTCTAGGGTATTTACACTCTATAGGTGAAAAAAGTATATAAAAGGTGATAGAAAGGAGAATGGGAGAGAAGATGCCTTGAGCCCAGGGCTACTGGTGAGGAGGTCGAAAAATCCAGAAGAATCAGTCAAGGTGATGACTATGTCACTTTATTGAATGGTATTATGGGATTTGACAATCTGGATACTTAGCCTCAGCATAGGGATCTCATTCCTATTTTGCAGCATCTTTTTTTTTCTTTATTCCCTCCCCATATCCCTCCAAGTCTTCTAAACAGATGTAGATTTAATTTGGAAGTCTTTTAAGTATTCTTCATTGAATTTCTCTACTCTCTCATCCTCAGGAACAGACATTGGTATAAACTATAATCATTATCAAAATAATCATTATCATGACTTTTTTGCAAATACTTACCATGAGCACTGTAATTCAATATGACCAAAATTTTCATTTCTTGACTTTTCTTGCTGCCTTTGGATGTAAAATAAAAAGAACTCTATCAACTTCTTTATTTGTCTTTCTAAGAAAAATCTATGAACTATCATTTAGCTTCAACTTCCTTTTGCTGTCTCTTTGTGTTTGTACTAAGAATATAGATTAAGATTCAATTCCTCTAGTAAATTGAACAATCCTTGCTCACTAAAGAAAGATCTCATATTTAGAATATCAAGTCAATCAAAGTGGGATAATGCATGTTTATGTACAAATATAATATAACATATGATGTGCTAAACATAAAAGAGTTTGGATATGCTATGAGAATTTAAGGAATCCCTGCCAGTTCTGGCAAATTAGTTTCCGGAGTACTGTGAGATGTATCTTGAAAGATGTTTGGAAATTCCATTGAGGGTGAGGGGAAGGTTAGAGAATAAGGGCATTTCAAATATAGGGAACAGAATGACATGATAATGACATGTATAGAAGGCATGTTTGGGGGACAGTTAGTTTGTTTGCAGCCTAGGTATACAAATTAAAAGTGTAAGGTTAGAAAAGTAGATTAGAGTGATATTTTGGAGTTTGGCTAAGGAGTTTGTATTTTATTCATTAAAGAATGGAGGATCTTCCAAGAATTTTGAGGAAGGAAGTGAAATAGTCAGGACTATTCATTAGGAAGATTTTGGCAGATATATGAAAGAGAGATAGAGAAAGGAGAGACTAGAGGCAGAGAAAGCCTTAGGAAAGAGCATACATTAGCCTTAGGAAAGAGCATATATTAGCAAGGAATAGTTTTGCCTAATTAAGCCATGATTCTTATTTGTTATTTAATGAGAAGGACATAGGACAGTTCAGTTTTGATGTGCTAAGAGGGATGTGGAATGACTGCCAGGCTGCTAGTCTTGTGGGGAAGGGAAAAATTGAACAGTTAGAGACCTGGATTGAGAAGCAACAATGAAAAGCACAGGGGATGGGAGATAGTCTGAAGATTAAATTTGTTTTACAGTTTTGTCCAAGACTGACACTCAAGAGTTCTCCATGGAACAACAACCAAAAGGGGTAGTTAGATAATCTATTTAAAACAGGATTTAAAAAGGAGAGAGGTTGTTGCAAAACATCTTTTTATAAAGGTATTGATATGAGTGAGTCATGGAAAGATTTACTTAAAGAATATTGTTGACTTTTTTTAAGGTGGGATAAAGCGACTAGCTAAGCAGAAAAAGACTCTTGGAGTCAGATATTTGAATAAAGTGTTTGCTGCAGAAAGGTAATACAAATGATATACCGTTCCTTTGTAGTCACTGGCTCTTTAATTGAGTAGACTGATGTGTCGCTCATATAATGGATCTGTGGAACAGACGGAGTATGAGGCACTGTTATTTTTCCCCTCAAAGCCATGCATTTGAAGTGTAGGTGAATACAAACCATTTAGGAAATAATTGGTCTGACCCAGTAGCAGAGTAGCCATTTTGGCAGCAGGAAGAGAGGTGTTTCTCAGGTGACAGAAGACAATGAGATAGAGAGAGAGAGAGAGAGAGAGAGAGAAGGCAAGAGATCCCTGGTTTTAAACCTGTCAACAGAGAAATGAAAGGATTACAAACACAAACTCCCTCACCCATTTTTGATTCAAGTGTCTCAGCAAAAATCTTCTGCCTCACTGATTAACTAAGGTAATGCTTCCCTTGGCAGCCATTTGTAATCAAAGGCCTTCTCCTACAAGAAACCCATCTCTACAAGCCGAGGGGAGTGGATGGTAGCTAGGTAGAAAAACCTAAAGAATCCTAAGATTTTTTCCTTATCATTTTGTTTATGTTCTTATCCTCTGGGAGGGAATCATAGAGAAATATCACTCATTTATTCATTCACTCATACATCCAGCAAACAGTTTTTAGAAGTCTTGACATAAAAAACCATATTAGTTGCTGTGGGCTTGATGGTGTTTAAGGTTCCTAAGAGCCTAAAACACTATCTTATCCAGCCCATTTCTGGGAGATACTAGTCGTTTTTTCAGGTTTCATTATGCTAGAATCAGAATAGCCATCCAAGATATGGTTTGAGGGAGAGGAAATGATGACTGATAGAAAACTGGTCAGAAGGACACCATTCAATTCTGAGGTTATTACCATTTGTAATCCCATCCATCACTCATTCGTTCTGTTGCCCCAACAACTTTCTTCAGTGGTAAGCTTACACATTGGATACTGTAGCACATGACTCAATATTCTCTATTCAACATCTTGAACCCTTGGTAAACAGCCTGTTGTTTGCAAAGACAACCTTTCTCTAAATTTCCAGGTTTCAGTGATTCCAAATGTACACAATCAGACAAATGCTTCACTTGTCTCCCCTCACATTGCTCTCAGAAGCCCAGAAGTTTCAGAGATTCACACCTTAAGTTAGTTTAACTTATTCGGATTCATATACTGCTATCACATATGATGGAAGTCACTGGGAGCAGAGCCATTCTCATTTCTATTTGCTGAATCTTGAGTCCACCATCCTGATATCTGAGTCCCAGTCTTCTATACCAGTAAATCCACCAGTTAGGGCTGTTTTCTCCCCTTCTAGTCTCATGTATCCAAATGTATCCTTGCCAAAAAGGGTATTGTAGAGAACTTACACATGGAAAGAGCTCACAAGGTGGTAAGAAAAAGCGATACAAAGACAACTTTCGAGGTCTCTCGAGAACTTCAAAATTGATTGTTAAAACTGATTGTTATGTGAAACACTAGTACAGGACTGCCCAACATGGCATGTTGATCAGAGATGCTGTGCTCTATGAGCAAAGAAGAATTTAATTATCTCAGAAGAAACACAAAATGCACTCAGTTCATAGGAATTATTTGCATCTGATCATCACAGAGCATTCTGAGCTTATAATAGTCTGATCAGCCAGTCAGACACACTAACTTGACTCTAACATAGTGATGTTATTTTGGTCCTCTTCAAGAATAAGGAACAATAACCAATTCCTGGTTCTCTTTCCTTCCCCCATTTTCTCTTTATTTTCATTTTATAGCAGATGAAGGGAAAACTTTATTCTACAAAAGAGGGACAGAAATATTTGTGATACACAGACAACTAGCAATATTCAGATCCAGTCCTTGCCTTAGTGGTAAAATGATCTACCTTTTTAAACCACCTGACCATAAATCAACCTTGGGCAACAGATAATGTGGAAGAGTTGAGAGAATGCTAGTCCTGGAGTCTAAGGCTAAAACTTGCTTTTGTAACTTACTATCTTTGGGCATTGGACAAGTTATTTCTTTGAGATTCAGTTTCTTCCTGAGTGAATGCCCATCAGTTGGAGAATAGCTGAATAAGATATGGTATATGAGTGTCATGGAATATTATTGCTCTATAAGAAACAATCAGCAGGATGATTTTAGAGAGGCCTGGAGAGACCTACATGAACTGATGCTAAGTGAAATGAGTAGAACCAGGCAGCATTATACACAGTAACAGCAAGATTATACGATGATGGACAGGGCTCTTTTCTTTTTTTTTTCTTTATTAAAGCTTTTTATTTTTCAAAACATATACATGAATAATTCTTCAACATTAATCCTTGCAAAACCTTGTCTTCCAATTTTGCCCCCCTTCCCTCACACCCTCCCCTAGATGGCAAGTAGTCCAATACATGTAGAAAAGTATGTTAAAGGCAATATATGCATACATATTTATATGATTCTCATGCTGTATAAGAAAAATCAAATTAAACCAGTTTTTAAAAAAGGACAAGCAAAATAAAATGCAAGCAAACAACAACAAAAAGTGTTCCCACAGTCCTCTCTGTGTGGAGATGGCTCTCTTCATCACTGAACAATTGGAACTAGTTTGAATCATCTCATTGTTGGAGAGATCCACATCCATCAGAAGTGATCATCATATAATCTTCTTGTTGCCATGTACAATGATCTCCTGGTTTTGCTCATTTCACTTAGCATCAGTTCATATAAGTCTCCTCAGGCCTCTCTGAAATCATCCTGCTGATCATTTCTTATGGAATAATAATATTCCATAACATTCATATACCATAACTTATTAAGTCATTCTCCAATTGATGGGCATCCACTCAGTTTCCAGTTTCTAGCCACTACACAAAGGACTGCTACAAACATTTTTGCACATGTGGGTCCCTTTCCCTCCTTTAAGATCTCTTTAGGATAGAAACCCAGGAAAAACACTGCTATATCAAAGAATATTCACAGTTGGATAGCCTTTTGGGCATAGTTCCAACTTGCTCTTCAGAATAGTTGGATCCATTCACAATTCCACCCACAATGTATTAGTGTCTCAGTCTTCCCATATGCCCTTCAATATTCGTCATTATTTTTTTGTGTTATCTTAGCCAATCTAAGAGGTGTGTAGTGGAATCTCAGAGTTGTTTTAATTTGCATTTCTCAATACTGATTTACAACACCTTTTCATATGACTAGAAATAATTTTAGTTTCTTCATCTGAAAATTGTCTGTTCATATCCTTTGACCATTGGGGAATGGCTTGAATTCTTATAAATTTGAGTCAATTCTCTATATGTTTTAGAAATGAGGCATTTATCAGAACTTTTGAATGTAAAAATATTTTCCCAGTTTATTGCTTCCTTTCTGATATTGTAGACGGGGCTCTCTTTTCCAAAGCAATATGATTTAGGCCAGTTCCAATGATCTTGTGATGAAGAGAACCATCTGCACCCAGAGAGAGGACTGTGGATCACAGCATAATATTTTCATATTTTTTATTGTTGTTTGCTTGCATTTTGTTTTCTTTCTCATTTTTTCTTTTTGATCTGATTTTTCTTTTGCAGCATGACAATTGTGAAATATGTATAAAAGAATTGCACATGTTTAGCATATATTGGATTACTTGCCATCTAGGTGAGAGGGTGAAGAGAAGAGAGGGAGAAAAAAATTGGAACATAAGGTTTTGCAAGGATGAATGATGAAAATTATCTATGCATATGTTTTGAAAATAAATAAGATTTTTAAAAAGAGAGATTCAGCTTATCTCATCTATAAAATGAAGAGCATGTATGAAAAGATCTCTAAGTACTTTTTAGTACTTGGCATCCTAAATGGTACATCTGTGATGTAATAGAAAGAACACAGGAGTTGGAGACAGGAGACCTGAATGTGAACCCTGCCATTAACATCTCTGCGATCCATTTTTTTTTCATGTGCAAAATGAGCTAGCTGATTTCTATGGTCTCTTTAGCTGTGATTCCACTTACAAGCTGGAACACCTTTCCTTCTGTAGACCTCATCTCTCTAATACATGAAATGAAGGGGTCAGTCCAGCTGAGTTCTAAGGACCTTATGCTAATCCTTACTAACTTGGGATCTTAGACAAAGCACAGCTTCTCTGGGTCTGAGTTTTCCCAGTATGTAAAATGTAGTTGGACGCCCAACTCTCAATCCTATGAATGAATGACTATCTAAAGCATCAAGAATTAATACCATAATTAAGGGATTATCGCAAGCCTTCCAATTTATATAAAGTGTTTGGCTTCTTTATGAAGGCTAATTTCTGAAAGATATACATTTGACTAATGTAAAATTAAAGTGCTTCCTTGTCAGAAGAGAGACATTTCAGTGGAATCGTTCACATAGTATTTAGACATCAAATTTTCTTGACTATCTCTTCCTTCAGTCTTAGTCCTGGCCACATTTTAGAATCATTCAAAAGGCAGCCAGCAGATCTTGGATTTCTGACTTCATTCAAATTGGAAAGATGTGGTAATGAAATCTTTCCTTATAACATGTTTCAGGTCTATTAAATAAGCACATTGAAGAATTCCTGTTCCATTTGAAATCAGCTTGTCACGTTACCCTAATTGCAGTGTCTGTGTGGGTAAGGAGTGCCAAGGCCTGCTTGGGATGATTTTAAGAATTAATTATTAAAGTTTCCTATTTCCACTTAATAATCTCTACAGATTACTATTCTACACTTACTTCTTTATGATTCGCAGTATTAGCCTAATTATTGTTCTTAGTACCTCCATGCATGACATGTTGAAGTGTTCACTTCAAACCACCGAAGGGGATTGCTGAGCTAGGGCATCTGTAGGTAAGAAAACTTTGTCGGCCCAATTTACTAATAAATCTTGGCGTGATGCTCCTTGCAAAGATGCCAGCCTGTCAAAGGCTTAATCAGGGAGAATAATCCTGGTATCTCTCTATTGTATTGGGGAAAATCATTGTTTATGACTTCAGGGAGCACCAGCTTGTTAATTTTCAAGATGAGTGGGAAGGGAGCCCTTTTCTAGGAGCAAGGAGGTTAGTCAGGACAGAAAGGTTTATTTGGGGTAGTTAAGCTTTCTCCATGCTTCTCTTTGCAGATGCACCATGACAGAATAACTTTAAAGAATTGCAGAGATTTTTCAGGTTGGATGAGAGGGGAGCAGAAAGTGAGTATAGGTGTTTATTTCACAAGTTGGGCAATTGTCTTCAATTTCTACCAGCTCCCCTCATTTCTCTGTCGAATGACTTTTTCAGTTACCATGGGTATTTTAGGCCATTATTAGAAAGGAGGATCCTTAGCTTAGATAAGATTGATTTCTGTCTACTTTTATTTTGGGTAAGCTATGAGAGAAATGCTTTTGTTGTTTGTTTGTTTGGATTGTTGTTTCTATCAATTTTCCTTTAAATCTAGCAAGCATTGCTGAATATATATGTGCATATATAATTATGTTAATGTGTATATAGATTTATATATATAATACACATGTATGTACATGTATAAATATACATATCTTACCTACATATGCATATGTACATTGGCATGAACATGTACATCAGTCAGTCATGGTTATATAATTATGTTTATATACTTACATGCACACATATGTATGTGTTGTATATGTATGCATATGCCTTACCTATATATGCATATGTGTATGTGGCTTGAATATATATCTATATATATATCTTACATGCATTCTATTGCTTTAATCATATTATTTTTTCGTGCTCATCATGACAAAGAGGAAGTATCCATTTTTGCTGTTGAAGTGTCATTCAACTTCAATGAGGCACTCGGTCTCACTAGGCATTAAGAATGAGGCAAAGGAGAAATGAGCACATAAATGACTGTCCCATCATTCGCCCTTAAGCTCAACCACTTCAGTTCTGCTGTGTTAGCACCAGAATCCAAACCCTTAGAATGATGGTATTATAGTTGGAATGGATTTTTAAGGCAGGACTCTAACCCCTTCATTTAACAAATGAAGAGCTGAGAGCTAAATGGGTGAAATGTATACAGGAAATAAACAGCAGAATGAGAAATCCAACTCAGGATCTCAGACTCCAAGGTCTATGCTCTTTTCTCTGTATGATTAATTGATCATGCAAGAAGAGGGAATGAATATGAATAACTAAAGAATAATGATAGCAACATAGAGGAAATGACTGAATCAGCATTATACTTTATGAGTTGAGATTCATATCAATGTAAATAGTTATGAAGCAAGTTTAATTGCTTAGCATTGATGTTCAATGTCATTTCTTATTAAATATTGGATTAAAAAAAACCTTGATGTTCCCAATTGAGCCTAGTTTTCCCTAATGACTAACATGAGGGAAGCCTTTAAGGACAATTTTAAGATCCCCATGAGAAAAAGCAATAACTAAGTCATTTATCTTGCATAACTTAATGTTTTGAAATATAGTAGACCATGTTCTCCCTGGTACATTTGGCCATCTGGGATCCTCTGCCTAAAAAAGCTTGAGACTAGGCTTGAGAAAATTTTCCTAAGTCCTTTGAATTGCTCATTTGGACAGAGAGACAGTGGCCAAACCCAGCCATCAATCTTGCTTGGCCCCAACTCTTGCTACATGACCTTAAATACTGGCTTTCATAAATGGGCCCCTTGTCAAGCTCCAATGTAGTTAGAATTTGGGGAAAATCCAATCCCATCT
The DNA here is from genome assembly GCA_023553655.1 of Myrmecobius fasciatus. NCBI lineage: Eukaryota > Metazoa > Chordata > Mammalia > Dasyuromorphia > Myrmecobiidae > Myrmecobius > Myrmecobius fasciatus. The sequence goes on along the minus strand of JAJPUD010004618.1, from coordinate 23,141 downwards.
TTCTGTTTTGCTCTTCAGAGTAACCTAAGCAATGAACTGCACACTAAGCTGGGATAATCCATTCCTTTCCAGTTTTTCTTAATACTCATAGCTAAAGAATCATAGAATCATAGGATCTCAGTGTTGGATGGCTCCTCAGAGGTAATCCATGTTGACCCATTCCTGAGTAAGAAATTAATTTCCAGATACATGAAGACATTGTATATAGAGACAAATTTCTATTACATGTCATTTTTAAATATATAAGAAATTTGATATAGCAAAACTGAAATTGCTCTGAACTTCCTTCTTTTCTGTCTTTTATTAATCTAGCCAAATCATTTTGGGGTTGCTAAATTAAAAAAAAAGTTCCTCAATATTTTTAAATGTTCTTTTATGTCTTCTTTTTTTTCAGTGTGGAAGGATTCTTAATCTTACCCTCCCACTCTCCCAGAATGTCTCTTCTTCCTTAAAAAAGTTCTCATCTGAAACAAATATATTCACACCTTGGGTATATCTGAAAATGAGTATCTCATTTCATCCACTAGAAAGAGTTCTTGTGTTCTAGAGTCAGATGTAAGTTAAAAATCCTCAGTAAATCTCAGAGCAATAAATCTTGAGAAATGAATCTGAACTTATTCCCCATCATCCGGGACATAGAAGACAAATTCAGTAATCTACCTAATCATCCAGGGTGACTTTGGGTAAATCACTTAATCTCCATCTCTGTAAAAAAGAAGTGTTTGTACAGAATGGTTTGAGGTTCCTTCCAGTTTGAGAGCTATGATCCCATGATTGCTTTAATCCTTCCTGCTTCATATCTGGCTCATTTCATTGCAGGCTGTGTCAGGCAGAGTGTCTTTGCTGAGTTTTGATTTACTTGTTATCTAGAGTCAGAAAGTCCATAACATAGTCTTTGCCACTGGTCCAGCGACCAGTGGAATTAACTCCACAGGTGAATTCGGGTGTAGACACTGCTATCCTTCATGACCAGAAGAAATGCTCTCAAGAATGCCAGCTTGCATAGTAGCACTTTTTTGTCCCCTCTGGGAGGCGATTTGTTGTAACATTGCCAATTGCCTGTAACTGGCTGCCAGCTCTTGAAATAAACCAGCACCACAGTTTACAAAGCAGAAAGCGGGAGCCCTGGATGCCTGAGAGTTGGCAGCAAGAGGTGGAACCTGCCACCAGCCTCGATCCAACCAATCCAAGGTTAATCGTCATTATGGGGAGGTGGGAGGGAGGGAGTGTTGACCCATATGAGATGAAAAATTGGTCTCCATCCAGTACCCTCTTTGGATAATGGATCTCTGTCTTTGGTGCTCTGAATATGGCACTCTTCCACAGCACTAAATTTCTCTTAAAATTTATTTTTTCAAACATTATTTTTAATGTTAAACACCCCCAAAATGCATTTTTCATGTTTATGGCTGGTGCATAAAATTACAATGGGCGAACATTTTTACCAGCATACCAGGATCACGCTCCATAATTTAAAAGGTGACTTTAGTGTTGCAATAAATTTCTTGAGACACTGAAACCTCTGTGGAAAATATACAAATTAGACACTGGCCATTTAGCAGTTTTTTTGGGGGGTGGTTATATGGTTAATTACTGTATCCACACCATTAAAGAAGCTGGCAGTGGGGTGTAAAAGGTGTAGAGTTCTCCATAGTATATGGGAGGTGTTGGCTATAATAAGGGGAGGAATATACAAGTTCTCCTTCAGGATGACTGCAGTGACATTTAGGTGAGGCTGTGAGAGTGATGAAACTAGGGGATGAGGCAGATGCTTTTAAAGAGTTCTTTCCCTATTAAAAATGGGGCTTCCTTGAGTCTATCAGGAGGTGAATACTGTGGGTTTAGTGTGAGACTATTAGCTCATGCTGGCTGAGTTTCACAGTTTGAAATTAATTTTTTTTTTGTTTATTTTAGCCCTCCTGATGTCCTGACCAATTGCCACTTTGTCAGTGAGCTGTTTTAATTTTCAAGGAAGGTAGGTGGTGTCTGCTACAAATCAGTTGCTCCTTCTGAGCTAGCACCTGCGTGGCTTCCCTCTTCCTTTTCTTTCTTCCTTCCCAAAAGGGAAAGGAGTACACTTGGGAAGCCAAAAGAAGGTGCAAATAGTCTGATAAACTGATTTTTAGTGGAGTATGCTAGTCTGAAGTTTGGTCTGGAAGTTGAGGAAGGAAAGTGGGACTTGGTAATTGAATGGGGGTCACTGGTCCTTTCTGTGTTCTCACAGGGAGATAGCTTAAGACAGGGCAGTAATTGCCAGATGCAGGGTTTTAATGAAGCCACATAAATTAGCACATCCCTACAAGTCATGGACCTAAGAGAAATCAAACTGTGGAAAACTTAAGATGACTCCCCAGGTTGGTACTATGCTTATTGAGGCTAATGATGCCCTTGGTCATCAGAGGTACCACAGTTATAAACATAGTAAATAGAGTATAGAAAGGCCTGGGGGAAATTTGGCCTGCCAAATCATTTTGGGGCTGCTAGATTAAAAAAAAAGATCTGTCAGCTACATTGCCTTTGGAATGAAATATATGTTCACCAACAACTTAATTTCAGTCAATGAGCAACAATTTACCAAATCATGCTTGTGTCGACCCTTTTGCTCACAACATGATGGTTTGTTTAAATGATGGCAGCTATTTCTTTAGCTCATCAAAAGATGAGTCAAAGGCTTGTCAAAAATGATATAGAAAAGTCTTAGGGCAGCTAGGTGGCTCAGTGGATAGAGTACTAGCCCTGAAGTTAGGAGGATCTGAGTTCAAATCCAGCCTCAGACACTTAACACTTCCTAGCTCTGTGACCCTGGGCAAGTCACTTAACCCCAATTGCCTCAGGGAGAAAAAAGTCAAGAATTTCTTTAAAAATATATCTTTAGATTGATCATTCATATCTATATACGATTGGTCATCACAATCTATCACAACAATAGAATATTTTATATTTTTTGGTAGGGATATTTTAAGTGGTAAAAAATGATAAAATCAAGGAAATCAAGGAATCACCTAAACTCCTGCTTATAAAACTTTTTTTAAATATTAAGATATGCATACTAGCTGTGTGACACCAGTAAGTCACTTAACCTCTCAGTGTTCTAGACATTTTGCTAATACTCTCAATTGCAAAGAAGGGGCCAACCTGCATTGGTTGAAGGAGTTCCCTCACTGGGGGTTTCCTGCACCAATGAAATTAAATGTTTAATGTCTTACCCAGTCCCTAACTTAGATCATCACACATACAATTTGTATGAAGTGACAATTATAGACTTCTCATCTTAAACTTTCTGAAGGCAAAGATTATTACAATTCCCCTTCTCTTTGTTATCTTAAGGAGCAATCAATAAAGGAGCTAAGATTGTCTGTGGGATTACTGTGGGGAAACCATGTATCTCTAAAGTCTCTTTAAGACATCATCTTAGATATACATAAGACATGAGTCTAACTTCAGAGCCAACAGTAGGAAGTTACTAGATATTTCTGAGAAATGGGTTCAAAGTGAAAGTAACATTGAGCAAATGGCAGGGATTCTGAACACCAGAGACTAATTAAAATGTGGAAAAGGAGTCAAAATGGTCATTTATAGAAGAAAAGATGAATTTTGATATGTCAGTGCAATAACATTATCTTCATAAATGCACCTATTCAAGTATGAAGTCTATGTGTTTAATCTAGGTAATGCAGCAAATTAGGGCAGTGTGAAAGCATCTTCAGTCTTATATTGACAAGTTCTCATGGTGGGGGGGGGAGACAAAAGGGAGGGGGCGTTTTCCCCAGGCCACGGGTTTTCTCCCTTAACCATTACTTTTTAAATAGGGTTAACAAAATATGCATAGAACAGAGTAGACCCATGCTCACTATTAGAATATCAAGTCAAATTAGATGTTTTATGGCCAGAAGGCAAATAATATTATCTGTGAAGTGCCATCTTCAGGACAGCCCTTTTAAAAAATTATACAATCATTCAGCCAATGAATGCTAACATTCATTAAAGGCTTGGAATATAGCAGGCACCATGTTAGGCACTAGAAATACAAAAACACAGAAAGAAGAAATCCCTATTCACAGGAAGGTGATCTGCTAAGGGGCAAAATCCCAACTATGTATATGAGTGTATATAACATAAATTTAAGCATAAATACATAATAGCTAATTAAAATTAGTGCTGTGCTGGTAAATGTTTAATGGCCAGCTTTCTGGAGAAAAAGAAAGTTCCTTCCACATACTTTTAAGTAAGTTTAATCTGAATTATTAACATTTTCTACATCAATTTCTTAAGTCTAAATAATCAACAAAACAAACCTGGATTTGTAGTGTTTGCCTCTTCCTCAAGTATAAATGTTTACACTGAAAATTTACAAACTGAACAGTCTCCAGCATATTTCTGAATAAAGGTAGGCTGAGAAAGAGGTCACTAGGGAGAAATTCAGGAATAGGGAAAAATACCTCATGGAAAGGATGGTGCTAAAGCTGTATCTTGAAGAAAAAAAAAAGGCATTGCATGAAGGAGAGGATAGCAGGAAATGCATTGCAAGAATGGGGAAAGACCAAGAAAAGATAAGAAATGACCTGTTATGTGTGTGAGAAACAGAGAGAAATCCATGTTGATTAAATCAGAAAATATAGCTGGCAGAACAATGTCTGAAAAGGTGCATTAGGGCCAGGTTAGGAATAGTTCTAAACACAAGTATTTGATCTCCTCTGGAAATTAAATTTCTATAATTCTAACCTATATAATGTATCATTTTGTTATATAAAGCCTGACTATTATTTTGCATTTATTATTATTGTCTTTTATACAGTCAAATCGAATCTATTTTCACTATCTATCCCAAACACCTAGAAGCGTGTCTTGCACAATCAGCAACTTAATCAACATTTATTTAATTTAATTGTTGGATTTCATTTTAATGGAAAGATCTTCAAAGGCAAGGACCATCTTTTGAATACATTTTTTTTATCTCCTACATTACCACACATATGATTGAGGCTATATTTTTAATACAATAAATGCTTGTTGATTATTTAGGTGATATAGAACACACTTATATTCATATCTTTCATTCTTTAAGTCAGTTATGGCAGGTATAGAAAGACTGATGGATAAAAGTGCAAACACTCAGCTAATGCATTGGATAACTAGAACCATAAGTCATCCATCAGGAAGTTAAAGAATTAAATCAATGTTTTGCTGTTTTACAATGAGGCAAGTAGTACTGGCTCAACATTGCATTCTGAAACTCAGTAGATCTGTGTCAAATTTAAATATAAAATAAGTTGGCCATATTTCCCAGACTTTTTGACCTATAAGCAACAAAAAAGGAGACTAAGGAAGAATATTGTTTGTGAAACCCAATCCTTAAATAGCTACAGATAAAAGAATACATGGTCAAAAGTAAGGAAATTCTATAAATTATAGTAATAGTGATAACTGCCAATTATATTGTCCTTTAATATTTGCAAAATGACTTTTATACTATATGTCATTTAGACTTAAAGCAGCCTTATGCTTTAAATCCTACAGATGTTATTATCTCCATATTACAGATAAGCAAACTGAGGCATTGAAAGGTTAAGGTGTCTTGCTCATGGTCATGAAGCCAGTGTCAAAGGCAGGTTTTAACCCACATATTCCCAAAAGTATTATCCACTATTTTTGCCAGTGCAAAGAAGGAAAAATGCATGGGTGTTAGCACAACAGAATTTCTATATAATCTTTATCATGGAATACACATTTATAGCACCATGCCCACAGAAGATACTCAGTAAACATTTGTTGATTCCATCTAACTCATTCCCAAAGCTACCATTGGGAAAGTGATAGCTTCAGCTTTGTACTAAAAATGGGATGATAGCTGTAGATTAATGTAGATAAAGATGAAATAAATACCATTGGCATCCCAAGTGATATAAAGTCTTGGTTATTCAATCTAAGATTATCCTATAAATTTATTTTGGTTGAAAATCACCTCGGTTCTTCAGGATATTCAGAAGTATTCAGTAACAATACTCCCATAGCTTACAAAATACTCTTCATCTGAAGGTTTTCTTTGTTGTTTCATATATAGAATACTGCTGCCTTGACCTGGACACCTGCTGTCTGGTCCCTCAGTGATGGTGGGCATTCGTTTAATAAAAATATTGCAAACTAATTTTTTTTCTTCTTCAAGCTTTTTATTTTGGGTTTCCCCTTAGCATCCTACTCTGACTTCAAACTTGTGCCCTTTCTGAATTTACTCTATTGAAAGACTTCTGCATTTTGCACATAAACCATTTATATAAGGTTACTTGTCTTCACATACAAAACTTTAGTATTGAAAAATGACTCACAGAGAACTGCAGCTAAGATTTCCAAGTAGAACTTATGTGAAACTAAGTCTTTTCAGGAACAGACAAATGCTAGATTCTGCCCTATTATGAATTATTTGTTTTTGCCTTGAGAAAATTTAAGTATTTTCTTCATTATTATATTAAAATCCTTCCCTCTTCTCATTCCTCGCCCTCCCCCAGAGGAAAAAAAATCCTCCCCTAAATCTATTTTATTTTTTTTTAATAAAGCTTTTTATTTGCAAAACATATGAGTGACTTTTCAACATTGACCTTTGCAAAAAAAAAAACTTTTTTTTCCAAAGCTTTTCCTTTCCCTCCCCCCGCCCCCCACCCCTAGATGACAGGCAATCTAATACATGCTAGATAGGATAAATTATATGACAAATACAATACATGTATACATATCTATACAGTTATCTTATTGCACAAGAAACATCAGATCTAGAAAGAGAAGAAGAAAAAAAACAACCTAAGAAGGAAAACAGAATGCATGGAAATATTCACAGAAAGCGTTAAAATGCTGTGTTGTGGTTCACTCTCAGTTCCCACAGCCCTCTCTCTGGATGTATATGACTATCTTCATCGCAGTACAACTGGTTTGAATCACATCATTGTTGAAGAGAACCATGTCCATCAAAATTGATCATCGTATAGTCTTGTTGCTGTGTATAATGTTCTCCTGGTTCTGCTGATTTCACTCAGCATCAGTTCATGCAAGTCTCTCCAATCCTCTCTGAAATCCTCCTGTTGGTCATTTCTTACAGAACAATAGTATTCCATAACATTCATATACCATAATTTATTCAGCCATTCTCCAATTGATGGGCATCTTTTCAATTTCCAGTTTCTTGCCACTACAAAAAGGGCTGCCACAAACATTTTTGCACATGTGGGTCCCTTTCCCTCCTTAAAAATCTCTTTGGGATATAGGCCCAGTAGAAACACTGCTGGGTCAAAGGGTATGCACTGTTTGATAACTCTTTGATCATAGCTCCAAATTGCTCTCCAGAATGGTTGGATCCGTTCACAGTTCCACCAACAATGTATCAGTGTCCCAGTTTTCCCACATCCCCTCCAACAGCTATCATTATCATTTCCTGTCATTTTAGCCAATCTGACAGGTGTGTAGTGGTATCTCAGAGTTGTCTTAATTTGCATTTCTCTGATCAATAGTGACTTGGAGCACCTTTTCATGTGACCGGAAATAGTTTCAATTTCTTCGTCTGAAAATTGTCTGTTCATATCTTTTGACCATTTGTCAATTGGAGAATGGCTTGAATTCTTATATATTTGAGTCAATTCTCTATATATTTTAGAAATGAGGCCTTTATCAGAACCTTTGGATGTAAAAATATTTTCCCAGTTTACTGCTACCCTTCTAATCTTGTCTGCATTCATTTTGTTTGTACAAAAACTTTTCAACTTGATATAGTCAAACTTATCTATTTTGTGATTAATGATGACCTCTAGTTCTTTTTTGGTCACAAATTCCTTCCCCCTCCACAGGTCTGAGAGGTAAACCATCCTACATTGTTCTAATTTGTTTATAATATCATTCTTTATGCCTAGATCATGAATCCATTTTGACCTTATCTTGGTATATGGTGTTAGGTGTGGGTCAATGCCTAATTTCTTCCAGACTAGTTTCCAATTATCCCAGCAGTTTTTGTCAAATAGTGAGTTTTTATCCCAAAAACTGGGGTCTTTGGGTTTATCGAACACTAGATTACAATTGTCATTGAGTATTTTGTTCTGTGAACCTAACCTATTCCACTGATCCACTACTCTATTTCTTATCCAGTACCAAATGGTTTTGGTGACCACTGCTTTATAATATAGTTTTAGATCTGGTGCAGCTAGGCCACCCTCATTTGCATTTTTTTTCATTAATTCCCTTGAAATTCTTGACCTTTTGTTTTTCCAGATGAATTTTGTCGTTATTTTTTCTAGTTCAGTTAAATAATCTCTTGGGAGTTTGATTGGTATAGCACTAAATAGATAGATTAGTTTAGGTAAATCTATTTTATTTGTAAAACAAAAAAAAAACATGAGCATGGGGGTGTAGAGAAGCAGTTCATTTTTTTCAAACCATAATTTTACAGCACATAGATTCTCTGTGAAATAATGTTAGTTTTATACTAATCAAGATACACACACATTGATATGTGTATATGTCTGTGTATGTTTCAGCCCTAACTTGATATTTTGTTCTTATCTTCACAGTGCTTCTTCATCTGCTCTTGGAACATACCCAACACCATGGGTGTTCTTGGCAGTAACATATTTTCAAATCTGTGGTAAGGATGCTACAGTGAAACATTTATAGGAATAAAGCAATGAAGGAAGCTAGTGCTATGATTGGAAAGCATTTTCCACACTTTCTTGAGGAAACTCAAACATATCTGTTTTTTGATTTCTATGACTCAAATGTACACGTCATCTTCTCCTTTTCCTCTTCGTACATCCTCATTTCTTTAAAAGCCTCGAGATTTCACGAGTGCAGGTGATCCCTCCCCTAATACAGCCTGTAGCCCCTCTGCGCCTTAGGATGAGATTTTTAAAATTGTTGTGGCCAAGAAAATCCATCTCCTGGTGGCTGACCTTCTGGTGATCAGACTCTGTGGTTACTTGGTTGATCCTTAGACAACAAACATGGTTTGTCATTGGGCCTATTACTTTAAGTCTTTTCAGTCTGTTAGGACATACCAGAGTCCATCCATTGGCAGGCAAATATGGGACAGACAGTACATATGGTCATTAAGTTGGGCTCAGATTTAAAAAGGAGAAAAGTGGATGGCTTGTCTTCAAGAAATTACAAGGCCCTTTTAATGACCTCCTGACTTCTTTAAGAAATAATAACCTAACTTTTTATGAACAATATATCTTAATAGAGAGGCAGAGTAGGTAAACAGAGAGAAAGCCAATCTTAAAGTCACAGTAGATCCAGATACAAGTACCACATCAGACATATACTAATTGTGTGACCCTCAGCAAGTCACTCAAATTCTCAATTCTTGTAGGTAACTCTAAAAGACTGTAAGATGCAGAGAAGGTACTAACCTGCACAGTTAGAAGGAGTTTCCTCCTCAAGTATTTCCGAGTAACAATGAAGCCACAGGTCAAGTCTCTATATTTTAAAATAACAAAATTCTAATTTCCTATTATAATCTCTGAAAAGCTGGAAATAAATACCACATAGAGGTCAAAAGAGAAGCCCTTGGTAGGTGTGAGCAGGAGAGAAAGGATAACTAATAAGAAACTTTGAAGAGGAACAGGAGTTAAAGAAAAAATAAGTAACATTTATATGCTATACATACTTAATTTCATTTTATCTTCACAACAATCCTGGAAAGGAGGTGTTATTATCCCTACTTTACAAATGGGGAAACTGAGGCAAAGAGAGGTTAATTAAATGACTTGTCCAGGATAACACATAACTATGTGTGTGAAATATGAATCAGATGTGAACTCAAATCTGCTTCTGGGTCCAGTACATCCACTGTGCCACCTAGCTATCTCCACATTTCATCGAGGGAATGTACAAAAGAAAAAGAAGACTGGTTATATATCCAAGTAGAATAATGAGATGTACTCCACTGGTATCTATAAAATGACAAGAGAAGATGAATTAGACTTCTAAAACTGTGGATAGACTGACTGTGACAAGCTCCTATGAGGTCATGGGTGAGTTGTGCACAGGACTGGATGGTGATCTGCCCTGTTGGAGGGAATGTTTAAATTGCTGAGAGCAGAGATCCATTTGGAAAATCTGAAGAATCTGCCAAAATCTGTACTCTAGTACAATATTCTTTAAGAATCTATGATCGTCGGTACCTTAAGAGAAAGTATCAGAGTATTTAATTATTTAAGTTGGCAATTATTTAAGTTAATATCTCAGCTAGGGGTATCCTTAGTGCAGACTCATCTTCCTGAGTTCAAATCTGGCCTCAGACACTTTTTAGCTGGGTGACCATGAACAAGTCATTTACCTCTTTTTTGCTTCACTTTCCTCATTTGGAAAATGAGCTGGAGAAGGAAATGGTAAACCACTCCAGCATCTTTGCCAAGAAAACCCCAAATGGGGTCATGAAAGTTGTATGTGATTGAAAATGACTAACAATAAAGCTTTAAGAAATCATGGAATTTTAAAGTTGCAGGGGGGATTCCTTCAGCCACCAAGTCTAACTCAATCTTCCCCTTTCCCAAAGCATCATCTCTACAGTGGATTGGACAATTGGTTTTCCTGTCTTTCTTTAAAAACCTGCATGAAGAATTGTTCTCCCCTTACTTCCAAGATAGCTCATATTTTTGGATAGTTCTAATTGTCAGGAGGCAGGTAGACAGCCCAATGGATACAGCGTGGACTTGAATCAGGAAGATTCCTCTTCATGAGTTTGGCTTCAGATACTAACTGGCTGACCCTGGGCAAGTCACTTAACACTGTTTGCCTCAGTTTCCCCATTTGTAAAATAATTGAAGAAGGAAATGGCAAACCACTCCAGCGTCTTTGCCAAGAAAATTCCAAATGGAATTACAGAGACATGAACATAATAGAAATGACTGACAAATAACAACAAATTTTCAGAAAGTTTTTTTTAAAACAAAGTTATATTTGTCCCTATATTTACCTGAAGTGTAAGAAAAGTTCTATATGACAATGTTTCAAATCCTTGAGGACTCTCTTCTCCAGGTTAAATATCCCAGTTTCTTGAACTAATACTTGTCTTGCATGAATTTAAGCTTTTTTATCTTGCTGACTGCACTCATCTGAATGTTATTTAGCTAATCAGTACACTTTGTAAACTGTATTGCCTCAAATTAAATATAACTTGGTAGGTGTAGTCTGACCAGGGCAGAGTACAGTGGAACTTTTCTTATTACTGAAAGTTATGCTATCTTTAATGAAGCCCAAGATCATATTAGCTTTTTTTTGATTGCTTTATCACCTTATTGATACATATTGAGCTTGTGGTTCACTAATGGTCCCAGATCTTTTTCAGACACATTTCCATCTAATGATGTCTTTCCTATCTTGTACTTATGGAATTTGGATAGTGCCAAAAGACAATCCAGATACTGTAAACTAATACCTCTAGAATCTATGCTCAAGAATTAGGCACCAGAAAATTGGCACAGTCTCCCATGCGATGGCCAGCATTTAACACTACTGGTATTCCATTTTGTTACATGATAATATTATACTGTTCAGTCTCTTTTTATTGCTCCTCTCCCTCCCCCCCCACTCCCACATGACAACTCTTCTTGTAAAGGTGACATCATTAATGTCTCTGTCATTCTCTTGCAGTATCCCTATGGGGAAGCCACTGTTAGAGCCCTTTGTTCTTCAATCAGTTGTTCATCATGATTATTTTAAAGATGTAAAATTATCATAGATTCTGAAGTCAAAAGGGGAAAAAGGGAAATGTAGAAAATTGGGGGGAAATTAAATATGTGCAAAACATTTTTAGTACCTATGATACACCTAAGGCTTCTATTAGTATATATTATGTTTGTTTGATTTCTGCGTTAAATGATAGTTTGTTAAATTCAGATATGCAAAGACCTAAGAAAACAGTGGACCACATTTTTTTCTCCTAGTGAGGGAGAAATGAGTCTTCCTCCTTCCCCTAAACACTAATACACAAAAACCCTTGAACAATTCTTAGGGCAAAAAAATAAAACTTCCCTCCCCTCACCCCAGAAATTCTTTTGGCCTTCCTATGTTGGCTTCCAAATAACAGTCTTTCAAGAATTCCCACTCAGCAGATATTCTCTTACCAACAGGGTCCTTGTGTTAATGTCACTTCAGATGCTAAAAGGTCAGGGGAGGAACAGTGGGTCTAGATGTGATTGGCAGGATGCTGGGAGTAGATGAATTGGATCTGTCAGATTTTCGATCTCCATGAAAGACCCACATGGAGCCCTTCTATAACCTGGAGTGTGAATTTGAAAATGGGCCCTAACTACCGGCTGTCGTCAAGAGACAACCCCTAGAGTTAGGGGGTGAACAGACTCCAGAGAGGTGGGCAGGTGTCTAGGGAAGAAACAATAGATTTGTCCCACACTGGACTCCACATTGTTACAGACCCTCTGCTTGCCTCTCTCTGCTTGCCTCTCCCTGCTCCTATATTTTTCTTTATTGTGCCAGTGGTCAAAGGAAATAATAATATATTTTTTGTTGTTGTTTAAAAGAAGCCCTTGAAAGCCATTTAGAGACTAGAGTCTAGAAATCTAATCTTTGTTTGATTCTATGTTTAGTGGGGATTCAAATCCCAACTTAATTTAATCTTTTGACTTATCCTGCAGGTACTACCTGATTATATTCCAGGGCCACCAGTAATAGGATTGCAGGGAAAGAATCTTGCTATTAGCACTTTGAGAAACGAAAGCTTACCAGACACCAACACTGGTATTGCTCAGCGTAACCCGCCATAAATGAATGACTGCCTCTCAGAGCATTTTCCTTGTTGTCTCATTTTAATAAGTTATTGCACAGCTACACATAAAAGTTGCAGATTCCATTGATCTGTGGAATTCTTTAAATTTCAACAAAAACCCAAGAATCCAAACTCTTTATTCTTGGACTTGTTGAGTCAGACACTCTCTAATGTAGTTATCACAAGGTTAGAAAATCGTACTATGTCCAAAAATTTGCTAGAATGGCTGTTTGTAATTCAGATAGAGTTTGGAAATTTTTAGTACCTTTCTCTAGTAAATATACACAAATACATAAATTACAATTGAGAACATGTAACAATCAGGGCTCTCCAATAGCTAGATTTCCCCGATTTCTGAACTTGTGCCTCAGTATATGAAAGATTTTCGGGTTTGTCTGAATGTTTTTCTCTGTTTCATGGTTTGCTTTGGCAAAAGACTATATCATTGTACAGTCATCCAATGAGTGATAAGTCTCTCTCTACTTAGTTATGCTGGTTTTCAGAAAGTTGACATAATCTGAATCATACATGAAGAGAGAACCTTTTTTTTTTCAATATGCTAGAATCAGTCGGTTTGCTGTAACCAATATCAAAGACTTCAGGAACTCAGGATCATCTTCCCAACACAATGAAGCATCCATCAGAAAAAGCATTTAATAGAGGGTATATCAATGAGATCAGAAAACTATTATCATATTGAGTGATCTCTTTAAAAATGTAACCACTACATGCCTTAATAATTGATTTCATGAGTTGCTTTGGCTGAAAACAAAATGAACAAACAAAAATCTACTGGGTACCTTATATTATAACGAACATCTTTATACTTCGCTATCAAAATGCTTAGATAGTAAACCAAATCTGCTACCAAGTTTGTACTCTAAGGTTTTGTAGCTTCTCAGGACCTAAAAAAATTTGTTCTCTGCTGTTATAAACCCCACCCCCAAAATAAGGGTCATCAATATACCACACTGAAGCATTTATTGAGAGGAAAGACTTTAGGAGGATTGCTGGACAATTGAAAGCAGGAACTATCTTTTGCCTTTCTTTGTATTATTCCCAGTACTTAGTAAAGTGCCTGACCCATAGTGGGTACTTAATAAATTATTGTCAACAGATTGACCTGTGATCATTCCAATTAATGCCCATATCTCCATATGGTCCAGGGACATTCTAGAAAATAAAAGCTCAGAAAATTTGGGAAAGAATTGAAATCCCTGAGACTTGGAAACAATGAAGATATCAGTTTGGCTGGAGAGGAGGATTGTGTAGCTGGAATTATGCCTGATCTATCCCTCTTTCTATCTCCTTGTAACTTTCAAGATAGTATAGGAAAATGGGGGCTTAGGATCTCATAAAACAGTAATATATAAACATTGGTTTTAACCCTATCCTACCTTGGTCAAAGTCCCCAAATGTATCTGTTGTGCTTAATTTAGGAAAAGTGTGAATAGATATAAAAGCAAAGAGAAAAGTATTACACATATATACCCAAACTATCCATTCACCTTCAGAATGGAGCATTTTGTTTTCCAGTTCCTGTAACACATAGCATTGTGCTGACTCCTACAATAGATGCAAAGGTTACATCTATACACACACACATGCATTCACACACACATGCACATACATGTCTACATGTATATACATATACACATGAACATATGTACTTGTATTTATATGTGTGTATATATGCATTTTATGTGTGTAGACACATACATGCATGTACACACATATATACACATATATTCCTCCTCCACTAAGGACTGACTCAGGGAATTTATATAGAAGATTTACAAGTGTCTTCAATTGTAGCTTTTTTTTTCTTTTTGCTGAGGCAATTGAGGTTAAGTGACTTGCCCAGGGTCACCCAGCTGGGACTGTTAAGTGTCTGAGACCAGATTTGAACTCAGGTCCTCCTGACTTCAGGGCTGGTGCTCTATCCACTCTGCCAGCTAGCTGCCCCTCTTCAATTATATCTTAACAATTTAAATACAATTCTGAATTATGGGTTAAGAATAATAAATGACATTTCAGGCACTGACAAAGACCAAAGACTGAAGTATGGGAAAATCAGGGATGGAAAGAGAAAGGGATATCACAGAAGAGTTCTCTTCCCATAAAGCTATGGGATCAGCTGTCTGTTCAAAGGGTTGGTCTTAGTTCCACTATTAATTCAGGACTGTAGGAATACTTTATTTCTGTAAGACTATGGGAAGCCTGCATACGAGGCTTCCTCATTTTGAAGGTTGGTTTTCTAGGTCTGTTCTCTCAGAACTGAGCAGTCACTTGTAATGTATGAAACACATTTCATTTAATTTTCCTCTCCCTGTACCATAGAGATACTAATTCATCTGTCTCCTTCAAAAAAGTCAATGTTAAAATAAAATTAAAAATAATCATATTAAATCTTTAGTCCCCTACAGAGGACAGTGTTTATTGTAGACAAGGACAGAGAACAAACTTCTAACATGTTTCAAAAAACAGCACGTTTCTTCCTGGGCTCTTCTGCCATAAGTTTTAGGCAGGACTATCTGGGAGAAAACTATGGCTTAATGTAACATATTTGCAAATATCTGAACAAATGAGAAGTTCAGAACAGAAACATGAAAAGTCACAGAAGGGAAAGAAATATATCTTTGGCACAGAAGTAAGAAATAAATGGTTCAACTCTACCTTTGATTTTTTTTTCCCTTTCCCAATACATGATGCCCACTACTCAGTGAAGAAAATAGTTCATGGGTTATTTTTCCTGAATTCCTAGTGAAATTGAGTTCAAAATCATGATAACTTTGTAAAACCTGTGACTGGTACGGTTAATTCCACCTAATGATTCTCCCATGTAGTTACCCAGCAAAAGAGGTTATCTGTTAAAATAAGCTTTAAACTATTAATAGCCTAAGAGTACCATTTCAGCAGCCAAAGATGAGATGCTACTTCCAATCTTACATTCAGAGTAGGGGGAGGGCACACTCACTTCCCCCAATGACCTTACATTGTCACCCAGAGTTTACCTTCCACTCGCCTGGAACGGTTAACTTGCTCCCCATGCCTTACCCTCCGTATTTGTGGTCTTAATTGAGGAACCTAAACAAACAAATTAATCACCCCAGCCCATAAAAATGACAGAATTCATATGGTAGCATTCTTCATTCCCTCCAATTTGTTCTCCTGAAATCCCTGCAGCGATTTATTTGCTGAATATGCGAGTTTTCCCCCCCTTATGAAAATTACAAATTGTTGTCAAGGTTAACGAGTTAATATTCTCATTCAATATTTATTTTAGAAGGAGAGGAAGAAGTGCGACTGTTCCTGTACTTCTTCCCCTGCAGAGCCTGGTTTCTTAATCAAAATGACAAGGACACTGTCCTTTGGATAATACTCTGAATCATCGAGACTAAAAAATGAGCTTTATTAATCAACAGACCCTGATTAATTATTATAAAGTGATGCTCATACATTTCTGTACATTTTAATAATTCCTGCAGAAGGCTAACAATGTCCCTAGTGATTTGAAGCCTTTTGGGTTGGAATTTTTCTAAGCAATGTCGCAATAAATAGTCCAAGGGTACCAGGCCTCTTTCACTAATCCACTCAGCTTCAATCCCACAACCAAGGAAGACTTTCTTTTTCCTATTTCCCATCTATAATTCATCATTTGCATACAGAGTAGGAAGCCAAGAATCGGCAATCTCATCAGTTTTCAAAATACCAAGGGAAGTTGGGGGTGATGTATTGCAGACTGCATTATTTAATTCATATAATCAGAATATTTCTGTAAAAACAGAGCACTGTGATTTCTTGATAAGGATCATCCTGTAACTGATAAACAGGATGAAAATCAAGAATGAGAAAAGCTGGTATGCCAGCTGCTGGTTCTCTCTTCTCCAAAACTCACATTCCCTCCAATTCCATTTTCCTTCCTCCCTGCCTTAAAACAGCTGCCTGGGGTGAACCCACAGCCATAAAGATAGTTGAGGCTCCCATACAACCCTCCATTGCACCTCCTTGTTTGTAATCAGCCAGATGGAAACTTTGCCACTTGCTTCTGCTGTGTCCTGAAGAGCTGACTGATATAGCCTTACTCAAAGGAATAAATGTCTTGTGAAGTCAGTTTCTCTTGGGGGGAAACAAGCCCACATGATATGTAACAAAGAAGCCAGGGTAGACGCTGGGATGTAGATGCTATAATGATCCCCATTTTACAGATGAGGAAACTGAAGCAAAGAGAGTTTAAGCGACCTACCCAGGGTCATCAAGATGAAATGTCTGAGGCTAGATTTGAACTTGCATCTTTTTTTTTATAACTCCAATATTTGTCCATTGTATCTCTAAGCTGCCTCCAAGAAAGGAATTTCCTAAAAGGTGTGCTAACGTCTTGAGCTCACCTAGAAAGAAAAAGATAAAAGCTATCATGTGTTGGTATTTCTATAAGGTTTTCTATTTCCCATTTGCTATTTCACATTAGATTAGGAACTGTGATTATTCTCTAAGGCATTCAAAAATACTCAGCTAAGGATTATTCTTTGGGATTTTATCTGTTTGTATCAGATAACCTACAGGTTACCAGGTCTGAGATCCGTGGCTTTTTCAATGTCAATAATGACTTTTCCACTCATGTTATTAATGCAAAGAGGTGGATAAGACTGTAAGGCTTTAGATAACTGAGCCCAGTTCCTGCTCTTGCATTTTGCCCTATAGAAATAAGAGTGCTGATCACAGATAACAACTAAAATGAGATTATGATGTTAGCTTTCTCCAGAGATAACAGCAGTCTAGGTCATAAAACTACCATATGGTAGATTTGGCAGTCTATACTGAGAGCCATGGTTTAATTATCACATAGACAGATTCGGTTCCCCATTTGCAAGTGCCCAGGTCCTCCTGTGGCAAGGGTTGGCAACACAATTAAGGGGAAAACCTGTATTATGTTTGGCTGATACATGAAATGACCTTACTGTGGCCAGCACTGTCATTACCTAACATTTCACTCATGATTAAATTTATCATTTCAAATAAACACAAAATGTCAGCTCTCTGGGTCTACTTAATATGGGGAGCCAAACTGGAACACCCTTAATATGAAAGGGATGAGGCCAAGAGAATGATCTGATTAGCTCCCACAGATATTTTTTATTAGAACTATTGGATAATATAGTGTGGGTGAAATCCACCATGCAACTAGTGGGTTGCCATGGGCCAAATCCTCAGTATGTCCAACATTTTCTCTTGCCATCTCCAATTAATTAGCTCAACATTTTAGTTCCTCTGCTCCATGTTTCCAAAGAGCTCCATGCTTTGGTACAGATCTGACTGACTCCACCTCGATTTTTCTGACATTTATTCTGATTCTACAATACTGGCGGATTCTTTTGCTTTTTATTATTTGCTTTTTCTTCCATTCTTGCTGACTTGAGTAGATCAAAGCTGTTAGAAGAACTTCAATCCCTCTGCCTTTCAGTCAGTGGCTTTTTCCTTCTTTTTACACATGCTCTACAGCATTTTTTACACTTAATGTAGTCTGCAGGAGTATTCTCTTTCTTAAATATTTCTTCACCCAGTGGGAAACTCCCAAATAACTGGAGGAAGAGAAAGAGGAGAGAAAAATCCCATGGTTATCAAATTTGCTCTGAAGATGTGGCTGCAGATGAGATGTAAGTAGATAAGGACTATCCTTAGAGTTTTTTATAATCTTCCTAGGGCTTTAATTTTATACTTGGTTTTAACTTAGTTTATGGTTGTGTTTAACTTAGGTTGTGGTGCATGTCCAGCTACAAGCCCCAGATGGTTGTTCTTTTATTAGTTTTGTGTAAAATATAGGGACCACCTCATCAAGATATCAATCAAGAAAAAGTGATCTAAAGCCCATATTCTTATAGGTCCTTTGGATTTGTCTATTAGCTAATTTCAATCCATCCCACCATTCCCTAAAATAACACTCTCTCTACCATTCTAAGACATTGAAATGATGGGTGAGGGGACATGGACGTGAACATCTTATTGCTTTTCTGTTCCTTGTAGTTATAATGTAATTGGATATATAGCAATGATGAAAGGGAGCTTAGAAAAACCTGAGGAGCACAGCAAAACCTCCTAGCAACTCTGTCACTCTTTTTCCAAGCATTTTTCATAAGCTTTGAGTATTCCTAGGAGATATCTGGGTAGCTTGTTGGCATGATAGAGAGCACTAGAGTTTGAACCAAGAATATTCCTCTTCATAAATTCAAATCTGGCCTTGGGTACTTACTATTATATTACCTTGGGCAAATCATTTAAGATAAACTCATCACTCTTTTGTAAAAATGAACTGGAGAAGGAAATGGTGAACCTCTCCTGTATCTTTGCCAAGAAAATCTCAAAATGGAGTCAGTAAGAGTCAGACATGATGGAACTTTCTGAACAATAACAAGAAGAAGATTTCTACCAAATCCCTGCCCTCATCAAGCAGTAGCAGGAAATGAAATTCCTGTTGCCACAGCAGCAATGAGGTAAATAAAGTAAATGATAATCATGGAAATATTGATAAAGAGAAGATTGCAAAGATTCTTCTTTTAGTCTAAAATATTCCCAATTAAGTGAGATTCCTTCCCCCACTTGCTGCAATCCCAATTCTGCATATTCTCCTACTCTTCAGGTTTCTGACAAATCCTAGTCATCCTGAGTATCAAGCTGCCTTCAAAGAGAAATATCTTCAAAGATTTTTTTTCAGTGTCCTAGATGTGCCTTTGAATGTCCTAGGCATCAACCATTGCTTCCATAGACAATTTGCAACCTTTCAAATTAATAGATCTCCAATGTGTCTGTCTAGAAAGTAAACATTCTATGTGAGAAGAGTCTTGTCATAGGGCACTCCCATTTGCTGTTTCAGGACCTTTCTGTTCATTTTCCCCCCTGAAATTATGGCAAAAACAGAAATCCACTGATCCTATAAATTTATTCTAACTCAGTGGTTAGAAGTCCAAGATTTTCTTTTTGAGAGTCACACTTTTTACATTGTTGATCTACCAAAATATCAGGGGTATTGGATGATTCTGAATAATTCCAGTCATTTTAACTTTATAGGGCATTCACTGATATTCATTTTCTCTGTTTCATGACATGGGAGGGTCTGGTTTTAAGTGGAAGTGCCTATAATGGTTGAGAGAAATAGTGACTTCTTATATTGCATCTTTATTGGTGTGAGGGAAGGAAATAAAATTAGACTTAATATAAAAGTCCAATGTAATTATCCATTTGAAAGTATTAGTAAATATTCATTTTATAGTGTTTTCAGATTGACAGTGTTTTCCTCATAATTATCTTATGAATTGAGGATTTCAATTATTATTATTGTCTTCATTTTATAAACAAGGAAACTAAGGTTCAGAGAGATTAATGATTTGTCCATGGTCATGGTAGGTAGAAAAACTGGCGTCCTTAATCAGGTCTTCTAATTCCAAACTGAGTTCCTTCCAGTGCAATCTATGTATTAGATGAAAAGCACAGGAACACTGCCAACTGGGTTGATCTTTGTAAATAAGCCAGAAATCCTTGCATACACACAAAAAAGGTCTTCATCTACAGAGCATGACAGTACGATAACATCATTCATTGGGAAGTTATGAAAATCAGATATGCAAAATAGAAAATGGAGTCATGGAGGTGATGTGGGAGATGGATGTGATTAATGCTGATGGCTGTTAAGATTTTGAAATCAACATAAAATTACATAAACTACATAAAAAGATAGCATAATATAAAACAGAATTTTTCCTGAATTCACAAGAAAATAGTATGACCCAAGGGGTCTCTCTCCATTGTAATTGTTGTTTTTCCACAGTATATGATATCTTAATCAGAAACAATAGTTTATTTAATTACCTAAAGTTGGGGAGAGATTTGATACCTTTTTCACAGATCTTCAAACAGTCAAGAGAGTCCATGTGTAATGCAACAGACTTAAGAAAGAATCATTCAGACAGTAAAATCAATTAGATTATTGAGCAGTCATTCACATGAAGGCCTAAAAGTCCTGTCAAGTGATGTATTCAAAGCTAAAAAGACAAGAGAATAGATGAAGGAATTATTTTTTGTATTTATAAGACTGGTCATTTCAAAAATAAAATAGACTCAGAATATCTTTTTTTGGCACTCACAGTACCTTTCACTTTTCCAAATACATGTGAAGACAGTTTTCAACATTCATTTCTGTAAGATTTTATGCTCCATTTTTTTCCCTTCCTTTCTTTGCCTCCCCTTTCTCCAAGACAGCAAGCAATCTGATATAGGTTATACATGTACAATCCTTTTATACACATTTACATATTTGTCATGTGTATGAAAAATCAGACCAAAAAAGAAAAAAGCCACAATAAAGAAAAAAAAGGGAAAAATACTATCCTTCAATCCACATTTAGTCTCCATAGTTCTCTCTCTGGATGCTGATGACATTTTCCATCCCAAGTTTATTGGAATTGTCTTGAATCACTATATTGCTGAGAAAAACTAAGTGTATCACAGTTGATCATCACATAATCTTGTTGTTACTCTGTACAATATTCTCTTCATTCTGCTCACTTCACTCAGCATCAATTCGTGTAGACTTTTCTGAAATCAGCCTGCTCATCATTTCTTACAGAACAATAATATTCCATTATATCAATATATGATCACTTATTCATCTATTCCCCATTGATGGGCTTCCACTCAATTTCCAATTTCTTGTCACAAAAAGAACTGCTACAAATATTTTTGTACATGTAAGTCATTTTTCTTTCTTTTAGGATCTCTTTCAGATACAGACTCTGTAATGACACTGCTGAATCAAAGGGTATGTATAGTTTGATAGCCCTTTGGGCATAGTTCCAAAGTGCTTTCCAGAATGGCTGGATCAGTTTACAACTCCACCAAAAATGCATTAGTCTCTCAACATTCCCACATCTCCTCCAACATTCATCATTATCTTTTCCTGTCATCTCAGTAAGTCTGAAAGTTTTGAAGTAATACCTCAGAGTTGTCTTAATTTGCATTTCTCTAATCTATAGTGATTTAGAGCTTTTTTTCATGTCAGAATATCTTTTTAAGAATATTCATATTTTATCCATTGGTTCCATCAATGGGAAAGAAGCGTTTATTATGCCAGTAATGAAGATAAAGTAAGGCTCAAAATGGAAAAGTGATAAAATCACATAAAAAGGATTCACAATGAGCTAGGTGCAACTACATGGGGACTAAGGCTCAGGTGATTTGGAACCCTGTTGTGTGACTTTGAGCAAAGTACTTCTTCTCTATATACTTCTACTTCCCCACCTTTAAAATGAAGTGTATTGACTAAACCTCTAAGGTCCCTTTTAGCTCTAACAATCTTCAAATCTAGGAGTACTAACAGCCTTTGATATGATGAGTCAATGCAAAGCTATCTTCCTCAAATTCTTCCTGAGATGTCTCACATCTGGTATAGGTGAACATGGTTATGTTTCTACTGTCTAAATGCAACCCTAGGAAAAAACTGTGTCTGTTGTTTGAAGACTATTCTTGCCAAGTAGGAGAAGCTTTGTCTTATTGTTACATCATTTTCTATTGTTTCTTACTCTTCATGACCTCATATAGGGTTTTCTTGGCAAAGATGCTAGAGTCGTTTGCCATTTCCTTCTTCAGCATATTTTATAGATTAGCAAACTAAAGCAAACAGGGTTAAGTGCCTTGTCCAGGATCACACAGCTAGAAAGTATCTGAACCTAGATTAAAACTCAGGAAGATGAGTATTCCTGACTCCAAGCCTGGCACTCTATATACTGTGCCACTTGGTTGCCCTTATCAATTTGCTTACTACTGGAACTTTAGGTACCTGATGATAAGGTTTTTTTGGCTAGAGCAACTAATGAAATCCATCCATGAAGACATAAAAATGGGTTGTGATCACCACAAGATGAAGTATCACCTTAGATAAAATCATGAGTCCTTACAATGTTGAAATAGATCTCTTAATGCAATTGATATTTAACATTATTCCAAAAATATGTTTTTTCTTTCTTCTAATTCAGGCCTTAGGTTGATTCATGTCCAACTAAGAAGAGAAAATATAATTTTTTTGTGTTTATTTTTTTTAATTTTTTTTTAAATTTTATTTGCATAACATATGTGTGGGTAATTCTTCAACAATAACCCTTACATAGCTTTCCATTACAAATTTTTCCCCAACTCCCCACCCCTCCCCTAGATGGCAGGATATCCACTACATGTTAATTATGTTAAAATATTGGTAAATCGAATATATGTATACATATTTCCAAACTTGTCATTGTTGTGCAAGAAAAATCTTGTCTACACAAACGATATATCAGATAAAGGAAACACAATGTAAGCAAACATCAATCAAGGAGTATGAGAATGTTATGTTGTG
>JAJPUD010004617.1:86952-189221 GCA_023553655.1 Myrmecobius fasciatus | reverse complement strand
AAAAAAAAGTTTTGCAAAGGCCGATGTAGAAAAATCACTCATATGTTTTGTAAATAAAAAGCTTTTAATAAAAAAATAATAAAGGTTATCAAAAAAAAGAATGAGTGAATGAAACAGGAAATCATAGATACAATCAACAATTTCATCCAAGAGAATGACAATAATGAGACAACATACCAAAATTTATGGAATGCCCCCAAAGCAGTTCTTAGGGGAAGTTTTATATATCTAGTGCTAATTTGCATAAAATAGAGAAAGAGAAGATTAATCAATGAATTGGGCTTTCAAGTAAAAAAGCTAGGAAAAGAATAAATTACAAACTCCCAATTAAACACAAAATTTGAAATTCTGAAAATAAAAGGGGAGGTTAATAAAATGTGAAGTAAGAAAACTATTGAATTAATAAACAAAAGTAAGTGTTGGCTTTGTGGAAAAAGGAAAGAAGAAAATTAAATTGGTAATATTAAAAATGAAAAGAGAGAACTTTACACCAATGAAGAGGCAATTAGGGCAATAATTAGGAATTACAACTATATGTCAATAAATCTGATAGTCTAATTGAAATGGAAGAATACTTACAAAAATATAGATTGCCCAGATTAACAAAAGAGGAAATAAATTAATTAAATAGTTTCATTTTAGAAAAAGAAATAGGATAAGCTATTAATCAACTTCCTAAGAAAAAATCTCCAGGGCCAGATGGATTTACCCGTGAATTTTACCAAACATTTAAAGAATGATTAATTTCAATACTATGAAAACTATTTGAAAAAATAAGGAAAGAAAGAATCCTACCAAATTCCTTTTATGACACATATATGCTGCTGATAACTAAATAAGGAATGGTAAAAACAGAGAAAGAAAATTATAGATAATGAATATTGATGCAAAAATCTTAAATAAAATATTAGTAAAGAGATTACAGAAAGTTATCCCCAGGATAATACATTATGACTAAGTAGGATTTATACCATAAATGTAGAGCTGGTTCAATATTAGTAAAATATTAGCATAATTTATGATATCAATAACCAAATTAACAAAAATCATATGATTATCTCAATAGATGCAGAAAAAGCAGCTGATAAAATCCAACACCCATTCCTATTAAGATTTAAGATTTTTTCATCAAGGGGAAAAAGTTATAATAAAGATGGTCTAACATTATCCAATTTTAAATTATACTATTCAGCAATAATAATAAAAATAATTTGTGTTGGTTAAAAATGGAAAAAATAGAGGAGCAATTATACATGTAATATTAATACTTTTTAAAGGAAAAAAATTCAAGAGTTGCATAAAAGACTATACATTACTTATTAAAAAATGTAAATTACTTCAAAACTATGAAAATAGCCTGTATTAGAAGGTAAAAATATTTGATGTTGAAAGGGTTTTGGAATAGACACTCTAATACTCTGTCAGTAGAGTTATGAATTGATCCAGTTGCTATGGAAAACAATTTCTAATTTTGTGAGAAAAGTCACTATACTCTGAATAATCTTTGACCTAGCAATCCAAATATGGGTATACATCATAAAAAGGGGCATACATTATAAAATGGTTAATGACAGAAATGAAGGTCCTATTTATATTTCAAAATATTTGTAGATGAACTTTTTTGCTATGTAAAAACTAGAAAAAAGGATGTGGCTATTTATTAGAGAATGACTGAACATATTATAGATTATGAATTTAATGAAATATCACCACATAAAGAATGAAAAATTTCTAAAAATCAAAAAATATGAGGAGTATATCTTCTAAATGTATTATGAATTTAGATTTTATAAACTTTATCAATTCCATTGAACTCTTTTTCTAAGTGTGTGCTATAGTTATAGTGTAAGAGAAGTATTATTAGGCAGCCACAAAACATTTTTTAAATTAAACATATTTTGAACAAATAAACATTATCATTTATCATATAACAAATAGTTATATTTATTTCCAATAAATAATATTTTATTATTAAAAACTTCAACAAGTAATATAATAAAGCTTTCTAAGAATAATTGGAAACAAGTGTAAACCTAAAAAAAAAGGAATAATATTCATTGTTCATGGCAACATCATGACAACATAATATAAATTATGAGGAGGTCAATAATTAACTAATATATAGAGTTAGAATTATAGCAAATTACCAATGGAATACTTCATAGAATTTGGGAAAGTAATAAAACATTATGTTGAGGAATAAAATATTAAAATTTCAATGAAAATAATGAAGCAAGTATGAATGAAAGGGATTTAGAAACAACAAATATAAAATGATTAGATTCTGTTCCTCCTCCTGCTCTTCTTCCTCCATCTTTTACTTGCTTTAATTGAAATTTTGTTGATGGCAATCTTTGTACTAAAAAGAGAACAAGATTTTTCTACTATGAGGAAGTTACGTGAAACAGTGGAATAGAGGAGTAAGAGAAGTCCTGGATCCAGGAAGTCATAGATTCAGGTTCTCTGCTTCTGACATACACTGGCTGAGTCATCTTGCACTAGACATAACTCCTTTTTTGCTGGATCACTTGCTAAGATGATAAATTACTAAGAGAGCATTGTTCCACACTAGTCAATGGAATTTCCTCCTCTAGGAATTCTCTTATACTCTTATTATCCTAACAGAAGTGAAAAAAAGACATTCTTTATCTCAATTGCTACCTAGCCTTAATCACTGAATGGGTGTGTCCTCCATCAAACTGAGAGCTGTTGTAGACCTTAGCTTAAAAAGGTCTTGGTCTCCCATTTCATTCAGGATCACCTCCAGTATTTTGAACTATATCTGGCCACTGTACCCAGATGACTCTGGAGGGGAAAGTGAGGCAGGTGACCTTGCACAAACCTCCCTCACTTAAATCTAATTCACTTGCATGTCCTGGCATCACCTCCCTGATATCAAGGTCCTCTTCCAAAATGAAAGACAAAACATCAGATATATCTATATAATTGTCTAGCTGTGTGGTCTTAGCATGTTGCATCCCCAATCTGGGTCTCAGTTTCTCCCTTACAAAATAAATAGCTTGGATTAGATTTCACTTTATGGTTCCTTCCCATAAGAAGTTTGAGGTGTCTCTTGACATGTTATCTAAAACCATTCTTGTTGATAGATGAATCAGAAAATCAGAGAGAAAGGTATCCTGTAGTTAAATTTGGTCATTAGTCAGTCAGTCAATAAACACTTATTTAGTACCTATTGCATGCCTTGTGCTATGCTAGATGGCAGGGATACAAATATGAAAAAAAGGAAGACAATTCTTGCCTTAAAAGACCTTACAATATATAAGGATGAAGGAAAAGTCAAAAAATATCCTATGAGTGCTACTAAAATAGGTTCAAAATTGTTTCTATATATTATGAGTTATTTCAACTTTTAAAATTTTTGGGTAAAAATCAGACGTGTGTGTACATAACACACATATATATACATACACATACACACATAAAATACATATTACTTTATAGGGCATGCATAGGGATTTGTCTATGGAAATTTGGGATATGTTTAATCAATAGTGATTTTTCTATTTTCTCACTTTTGTTAATCAGTCCAGTCATCTACTTTGCACTCCCTTAGAAAGGGATTAGAATTCCTTTCTTAATAAATGATGGCCTCTAACAAGAATTCAGGACATTACAAGATTCTACACTCTTGCCTCTTTTTCTCCTAAGCACTGTAGGATAATTTTTTTTTGAATAAACACTAGTCAAAAAACTGACTGAGAATCTGAAAGAGATCTCAGAAGTATTTCAATTCACCTCTGTTATTTCGCTGATGGATAAATAGATTCCTTAAGAAGGTGGGGTAATTTATCCTGGGTCAACCAGGTAGTCAATGATACAATCAAGATCACAAGCTTAGTTTCTTTTTTTATGTGTATACATATTTATACAGTTATCTTGCTGTACAAGGAAAATTGGATCTATAAGAACAAAAATCTAAGAAGGAAAACATAATGCAAGCAAACATCAATAGAAAGCGTGAAAAATGCTATGTTGTGGTCCACCCTCAGATCCCATAGATCTCTCTCTGGGTGTAGATGGCTTTCTTCATCACTGGAACTGGTTTGAAATATATCATTGTTGAAGAGAATCATGTCCATCAGAACTGATCATCATATAGTCTTGTTGTTGCCATGTATAATGATCTCCTGGTTCTGCTCATTTCACTTAGCATCAGTTCATGCAAGTCTCTCCAGGCCTCTCTGAAATCATCCTGCTGGTCGTTTCTTACAGAGCAATAATATTCCATAACATTCATATACCATAATTTATTCAGCCACTCTCCAATTGATGGGCATCCCTTCAGTTTCCAGTTTCTAGCCACTACAAAAAGGGCTGCCACAAACATTCTTGCACATGTGGGTCCCTTTCCCTCTTCTAAGATCTCTTTGGGATATAGGCCCAGTAGAAACACTACTGGGTCAAAGGGTATGCACAGTTTGATAACTTTTTGAGCATAGTTCCAAATTGCTCTCCAGAATGTTTGGATCCATTCACAATTCTACCAACAATGATCAGAGTCCCAGTTTTTCCAGTCCCCTCCAACATTCATCATTATCTTTTCCTTTCATCTTAGCCAATATGACAGGTGTGTAGTGTTATCTCCGAGTTGTCTTAATTTGCATTTCTCTGATCAATAGTGATTTGGAGCACATTTTCATATAACTGGAAATAGTTTAAATTTCATCATCTGAAAATTGCCTGTTCATATCCTTTGACTGTTTATCGATTGGAGAGTGCACAAGCCTAGTTTCTTGCTCAACACTCCAAGGGATGTGATATAGAAAAAAATTTTGATGATTGTGAGGCTACTAATGTAGAATTTGGGCTAATATAAAACCTGAGGTGAAGTTTTTATTTTTTAAATCATGTACAATTCTTCATGACCCATTGGACCATACTGTCCATAGGACTTCTTAGTAAAGATATGAGAGTGCTTTTCCATTTCTTTTTCCAATAGATTATGGCAAACAGAGATTAAATAACTTGTCCAGAGTTGTGCTGCTAATGAATGTCTGAGGTGGGATTTTATTCTAACTTTCCTGATTCTGGGCCCAGCATTCTATCCATGGAACCATCTAGCTGCCCTGAATTGGTTTACCTTTGTGATAACTAAAAGGAAAACTCTGCTAAGTAAATTAATAATATCATCTTGAAGGGATTTTTAATCAATCCTACAGTATTTATTAAGTACCTATTATATGCAAACAGGCAGCTAGAGATACAGTAGATAGTGTACTAGACTGGAATCAGAAAAGCTGCTCTTTGTGAGTTCAAATCCAGCCTCAGATAGTTAACTATTTGTGTGACCCTGGGCAAGTCACTTTACCGTTTGCCTCAGTTTCCTCTTCTGTAAAATGAACTGGAGAAGGAAAGGGCAACCCACTCTAGTCTTTACCAAGAAAACCCCAAATAGGGTCATGAAGAGTCAGATATGACTGAAGCAACTCAACAACAACAAAAATGTGTATGGCACTCTACAGAGGCCCTGAGGCATGAACACAAAATTAAACTATTTTAAAAAATATCCATTTATATTTTAAAAAAATCAAAATTCTTATTTCTTAAAGTATCTCCTCTCTCCACCCTAATATTTTTGTAAAACAATGCTTTGATTATTGTATGTAGTGAAAATATTGTATTATGTTTCTTTTATAATATTCTATAATTCATGTTTTCCATTAATTCAGATTGGTCTTTTCCCAGATAATATGATTAGAAAAAGCTTTATTATATGCATTATGTAGCAATAATAGCACAAATAGATGCTCAATAAATGTTTGTTTGTTGATCTCCAGAGAAGTTACATAGGATTAGAAATCAGGTCCTCTTTTCTTGGACAGGGCTCTTTTTATAATATAACATTCTTAGGGGAAAAAAGATAAAACAAAACAAAAACCATGTTTAATTCCTCATTAATACTTTTATATTATTTTATATTTTTGCTTGCTTGATATCATTATGTACTTAGAGATTTCATTTATTAAATTGGTATCTGGGGTTGTTTTGACAGCAACATTTCATACAGGTTATTATCCAAAGCAAAAGGCTGCTTATTAACAGCAATTTAATGACATTATGAAACTCTTTATTGAAGTGAAAAAATGCAGAAATGAACAAAAAAATGCACAAATTGTTCATCAAGAACTTCTGTTTTGAGTCAATGAAAATATATTTGCACTTCTTCAAATAGATTAGAATATTAAATGCTTGCATTTTCTAAATACAAACAATAGCTAATAATTATGTCATATTTCTATATGTTAGGCACTGTGGTAGGTGCTTTACAGTTTTCTCTTATGATCTTTGAAATCTGAAAGATAGGTGCTATTATTTTCCCTATTTTGCAGTTGAGGAAACTGAGTTACATAGAGATTAAGTGACTTAAAAGATTGTCAAAATCTCTATTTGATACATAGAGATTAAGTACGTATTATGACCTATAGCTAGCAGGTGTCTGAGAATGAATTTGCACTCAGGTTTTCATGACTCCAGGCTTGACATTCTATCCCCTGAGCCACCTAGCTTCCTACAATTGATAAATGGGATAGCCTAATAATTTACACCATATGCTATTGCTACTGCTACTGCTGCTGCTACTGCTGCTGCTGCTGCTGCTGCTACTAAGACTATTGCTTCTACTAGCTAACGTTGCCCTTAATATGTGCAAGGCACTATATTAAGTGCTTTACAATCACTGAAAAGACAGTGTTATTATTATTCTTATTTATAGTAGTACAAACTGAAGCAAAAGAGGTTAAGTGACTTGACCAGAATCACATAGCTAGTAAACGTTGGAGGCTAGTCTTGAGTTCAGATCTTCTTGAATCAAGCCCTACTATGCTAGTCATTGTACCACCTAGCCTCCATAGCTCATATATGATGTAGCCTAACAAAAGTCATACCATGTAATAACATAATTAATATTGAGGCTACAATTTTTTAAAATAAGCATAATTCATGAAATGGATTATTTTCTACTGTGAAAATAATCCTTAGTTTGTCTTTTAACCAAAACATATATATATATATATACATAATCATTTCAGAAGGGTTAATAAGTAGAAATAAGTACTACTGATGTACATGAGTTTAATAATATTATATTCAACATTTTTACTTCAATTTTCCTTTTATCTAAAGCTTTCTATTTCATTGCATAAGTTTATTGAAATGCTCTCAATACTAAACAGGTTTAATAGGATAGATAGAAAGAAAAATGATCTTCCTTTACAGCAGCCTTCCATAATGTTTTTTAAAATTGTCTACTTAAGGAGAGAATAAATCCAAAAACAATCAAGACATTGATGAGGACAAATGGCATTCATTAGGACATTCTTTGTTGCCCTGACTATCTAATAGGGAATGTAACATGAGTACACATGGCCATTTAGTTTCCCGCAGATGAGACTTTTATCTCATACTATGATTGCATCAGCTGGTGACAAAAGCCGTTCTTTCAGACATCAACAGGGTCAAGAGCCTTTTAAATTGTCAAGTGATGTCAATGTCGACCTTTAATACTAGCAGATTATGGAACTGAAAGATTTGTTTAGTAAAATTCTTCTCTGTGGCACTTCTAACCTAATATAAGGGCAGCCTATTAATGTTGCCATCTGTTTTTATTGAATGTTGTTTCCTATTTCCAACCAAATTGTAACCACACTGTATTAAGTAAGCAAACTTCAACTATTTATTTTCCCAGGGTCAAATCAGTAGGCAGTTTAGAGGATTTCCTGTTGAGAAACATAATGGACTAGCTTTCTCATTTTAGATGGTGGTAACCTTTTAATGCAATTCTCTTAAGTGACATTATCAAGGAACATGCTATATATTGTAAAAACTATTATTATAAATAGGATACTGATAAACTAGAGCTCAAATTCATTAGATCATTAGGGCTATTGGTACATGGAACTAGAGTAGATACTAATAAAAATGACCTAAGAATGCACAGTCTTCCTTGTACAAAGGAGAAAATTGGAATTCAGTGAGGGCAAATGATTTATTCATGATCACACAGTTAATTAGTATCTTCATAACTGGTATTAGAATTCATGTCATCCGATTCCCTGCACCTCTGTCTGCCATACATTTGAGAATGATTAAATACATTATGTTATTTGATCAACTTGTCTTTTTTCCTTCCCTCTTTTGATCATTTATCAAGGCAAACAATGAAGCAAAGAGATACAATTTCATTTCCTTCATAAACTTTTTTAAAATGTAATTTTATCCTGTTTTATTTTATTTTTATTTACTTTCTTAATTTTTCCCTGATTATATTTTAATCTATGTGGGCGTATCATGGGCTGCATGTGACTATGTATTTGATACCTCTGCTCTATTTATTTATTTATTTATTGCCTTTTTTTTTTTTTTTTTTTTTTTTTTTTTTTGATTTTTTAGTTGGGTTTTGAGGAAGTTGGGGTTAAGTGACTTGCCCAGGATCACACAGCTAGGAAATGTTAAGTATCTGAGACCAGATTTGAACTCAGGTCCTCCTGACTTCAGGCCTGGTGCTCTATCCATTGTGCCACCTAGCTGCCCCGATACCTCTGCTCTAGAAAGCTTATCATTGCCAGCCAAATTGTTAAAATAATTGTAAAACAGTCTTGTGAATAAAAAGGCAGCCAAAACAAAAATGTACTATAAGTTATTGAAGGTGTCTTCACCAATCAGTGAGTCATTTAAACTGGCTAATTCCTCTCACTTCAGTTGAAAAAAACTAGGTCCACAATTTTGTTTTCAAACTGAAACACAGAAGACATTTGACTATTTGCTTGGATAGCAGTAGGACCGACTAAACTTTTCTGGATAGTTTGGACGGGAGCATCAATGGACAGCTCCAGTCTTGGAACCACAGAATCACAGAATTTTAAAGTGAGAAGGGACCTCAGTGGTCATTTAATCCAAACAATACCTAACAAAGAAACATTATTCTACAGCATTACTGGCAAGTAGAAAATGAAAATGACAAACACAGGAAGGGATATAGGAAAATTAGGACCCCAATGAACTGTTGGTAGATGTGAGAACTAGTCCAAATATTCTGGAGAACAATTTGGAAGTATTTCCAAAGGGCTAAAAAACTTTGCACATCTATTGAGCTTGAAATACAACTGCTGGGTCTGTATCTCAATCAGATCAAAGAAAAAGCAAAAGGACCTAGATGGGCAAAAAATATTTATAGTCACTTTTTTTTGTGATAGCAAAAAGGACTAGAAATCAAGGGGATGCTATCCATTGGGGGATGAGTAAACAAGTTGTGGTTTGTGATTGTGATGGAAGAAATAAAAACCTAAGAATATTTATATCAACTTATGCAAAGTAAAATTAGTAGAACCAGTATAACATTGTACATGGCAACAGTAATGGTGTCATGGTGATCAACTGAGAAAGACTTACCTACTCTGATCAAGATAATGATCTAAGCCAATTCCAAAAGACCTCTAATGAAAAATACTATCTCCAGAAAAAGAATTGATGAACTATGTATGCAGATTAAAACACACTTTAAAATTTTTTAATTCAATTTTTAAAAATTTTGATAGTATTTTATTTCCCCAAATACATGCAAAGATAGTTTTTGACATTAACCTTTGCAAAACCTTGTCTTCCAGATTTTTCTCCCTTTCTCTTTCCTCTCTCTTCCCCAAGATAGTAAGCAATCTAATACAGGTTTAAATATGAAACCATGCTTTAAAAATACTTTATTTTTTAATGTTTAATTTTATTTGTGTTTTCTTTTGTAACAGTTAATATGGAAAAGTTTTACATGACCTCATATATATAATGAAAATCAAATTGCTTGCCTTCTCAAGGAGTGGGAGAATCAGGAGGGTATGATAGAATTTGGAACTCAACATCTAAAAAATGAGATGTAAATATTTTTACATGCAATTGGGAAATATTTCACAAAATAAAAATAATTTAAAAATAAAATGAGATAGCTAAACTCAATAATCTCATCATTTTCACCTCTGAAGCACAAAATATGAAACAGGATTGTATAGCAGGGATGATTAAGGAAATGACTTAAAGTCAGGGGATCCCATGAGAATTCCCTAAAAGCTACTAATCATCAGTGTTCTTTAGTAAGAACCCAGAGTGCATATCTTTAACATGAAACCAAAGTACAGAGATACTTCAAATTAGCACATTGAGACCACCCTTGTTATATGTAAGTTATTAGTTTGAGGCTGAAGGAGCACAATGAAAGATACTTCACATTTGCAAAAATGGGTTAAGGAGATTACATGAATTGCTAAAAAACTTGGAAATTGGGAGACTTGGGTTCCAATTCCAAAAGAATCAAAGTCCATTTAACATTTTAATTGTGGCAGAGAATAGAAATACCTGAGTTAAATAATTTCTAAAATCCCTTCCAACTCTGAGATACTTTAATTTCATGGAATGGTTCTTTATGAAACTTGATGGTATCTTGGTTCAAATCCTGAGTTCAGGTTCTTTTTCTAGCTGTGTTTTAGAGGGATGAAGCAAGGGAGGTACCTCTTTTGGCCTCTAAAGTTCTTTCAAGCTCTAAATTCAATGATTTGGAAATTTAGAATGTATCAATTAATGTGCTTTCTTTTAGTAACAAGCTTACTACCTAGTATGAATTTAGATTTGATCGCAATTACCTATCTACAAACATTTCCAAATTATATGGTTTTTCAAGACAGTTCCAGAAGCAGGATTTTTCTTCATTTCCAAAGGCTCTAGTCTCTTACACATCCTGATCTGGAAATGAAGCACTGATTTCATAACTGAATATAGAGGATGAATGGCTACACTCATTGTCACCTTAACGTGCTTTTTTTTTTTAAATAACAGACTGAAAAACTGTTGATGGGCAAAATTACTCAATCCTGTACTTATTATCTGTTGATTGGTCATATTTTTCAAGTTTCAAAAGTAAAAACTGGTAAGAGTGAACTAGATTTCAGGCATGAAAAATAAAAGAAATTTTTTCCCTCCTATTTGGGCCTAGTCAGGAAGATTTAAGTTGAGATTTGGCCTCTGACACTTGCTAGTTGTGTAATATTGACTAAGTCACTTAACTCTTTCTCAGTTTCATCATCTGTAAAATGATCTGGAGAAAGAAATGGAAAACCATTCCAATATCTTTGACAAAAAAAAACCCAAATATGGTCATAAAGAGTTGGACATGACTGAAATGAACAATAACTTTTGAGAATTTAGATCTTTATCAATGGAATTTTCCAAACTCAAAAAATAAAGCACATAAAAAATTAACATTTATTTTTGTGACTAAAGAGTCCTAAAATACATAATTTAGCATAGTT
This sequence comes from Myrmecobius fasciatus, assembly GCA_023553655.1. Classification (NCBI taxonomy): domain Eukaryota; kingdom Metazoa; phylum Chordata; class Mammalia; order Dasyuromorphia; family Myrmecobiidae; genus Myrmecobius; species Myrmecobius fasciatus. Next base: position 177,912 of record JAJPUD010004617.1, on the reverse strand, counting down.
TGATCATTATAATATTATCACTTTACAATACTATTTCAGTACTACTTTAGATAATTGTAAAAACATTTCCTTTGTATCATTTTCTTATCATTTCTGAGAATAGATGCAGGCAATTGGGATATGTGAATTATAAAAAAATTAAAATGTGAATGATAGGCACATTCCCAATTTCCTTCCTCTCATTAACTTTGGAAAGGGAGAGGAGAGACTATTCAAAGAAACAAACAAAAAAAAAACTTCTTGCCAAGTCTTCATCTTATCTAGTCTATCCTTAGAATACTTCTGTCAAACAGTATTACCATAGTTCAAAAGGCAGGAAACCACATTTTTACTGAAATGTTAACTTTATCTATAGTTAGATTATGTGGGAATTGTCAGGAATTTAGCCAAAATGTTCTTATCAAATTGGGGATGGGGGAAGAGGAGAGAAAAGAAAGGAGGATGTGGTCCTCTTTGTATATTCAAGCAATGTTCCATAACATAAGTATATTTCCTATATTGTAGGTATAGAAATAAAGTAATTCTTTTAAAAATTAATAAAGATAAGTGATTATTAAATCTCATATGAAAATTTGAAAACCATAATTTGTTCTAAAAAATCTATGAAGAACAATAACCACCTTTACATCATGGTATAATGAGAGAAGTTGGAAAGCGAAGATTTTAGTTCTGGTTCTTTCACTTATGAGTTGTGTGTGATCTTGGACAAGGAAATTGTCTTCCTTAAGTCTCAGTTGCCTCATCTGTAAAATAGTGTTCCTTGCCCTGTCTACCCCATAGATTAAATCCTATTGCAAGAATCAAAGCACCTAATTTTTGTAAACTATAAAATCCTTGACAAAATGGCTAATTTATCAGTTATATAGATTCAATTCCTGCCCCATTGAAGATGGCAAAAGCCTTTGACATAATTGAGCCACCTCCAGAATCCCACTTGCCTTTCTGTTGACAAATAAATAAGTGAATATTGGTACTGAAAAAAATGAACTAAGTATGAAAATTCAAAAAGAAAAGCAAGACATTCCTTATTCTCAAGGAGCTATTCTTCTAGGGGGCAAAAACACATGCAAGGAAATTTAAATAGCAGGATAGATGGAAACTCATGATTCTCAGAGTGCAGGAATCTACAATGTTAGTAATATATCTTGTTTAATTTTATTGACATTGAAAAACATTCCTACTTCTAATGTTAACCCATTTGGTCTATTTAACAGTACCAAGGATTTGGGTGGCAAGCAATTTTAATTTTTTATTTTCTGAGTCTTCTGTAGCTGTGACTGATGAAGAGGCAAAGACCAGATTGCATTTCTACAATTGTTCTATTCCATTTTCTTTATTCATGTAGATATAATTGCTGATATAATTTTTAAAGTTCTTTTTATTTATATTCTGAACATAACATTATCTCAAATTATTAAGACTCATGGCTGTATCTCCACATTTGGCATCCTTGAACATTGATTGCTGGGTGGTAGAGGCATGGAGTAGAAACTTTTATGGTAATAAGATGATTTGGGGAAAGATTTGAAAGACATATTGAAGTAGTCCCCCAGCCCTTCCTTAATTTTCTTTTAAAGCTTCTCAAGGTATCATTTATAGTGGAAAGAAATATTAGGAATTATTTAGTTCAATTCTATGATTTTACAATGGGCAAAGGAAATAGACTTGTTTAAAGTTCATATTCAATTCTTATTGAAATTGAGAAAAAGCTAAGGTTGAATCAGAGTCTAAATCTCTAGAAATGCCCTTAGAGACAACCTTGTCCAATCTTCTCATTTTACACAGGAGGAAAAAGGAGTTGTAGACTCTACATCAAAGCACAGGTTTGAGGAAGCAGTTAGTTATAACTCTGAGGCCATTGCTCTTCCAATTGGATTGTTGAAATGGGGTTCTTCTGGGCCACATGGTAAGGTCAGTCCTTCCAGAACAGCTGGATCTTCTCTCTTGACTTGAGACAAATAGCTAAGCAGGGAGGAGAATATTGATCTTGCCATTACCTTATTCCACCCCACAACTCCCAAGACAATGTTTAAGCATCTTGGGAGGGGAAAACATAGAGGGGAAAAAATTCTTATGGCCTTCCAGCAGGTGCTAAGTATTTGGATTTCTCCTTTACTTTCCCCTTAACTTTGCGACTCCTTCTTGGTCAGGACAAAGCATATTGAGAGACTGCAGAAAATACAAAATGTGAGCTAAGCATTCTTTCTTATTATCCTTTTTTCTTCCATTACCCAGTTTCCCTCAGAGGATCAATTTTCTTGTTCTAGTTCTAAGGTCTGGGTCTTAGAAAAATTTGAAGAAGACAGGACATTGCTGAAATTCTGGCAATATTTCCTATCTGTAATCCACAAATTTATTCCTTTTTAAAATTTGATAACTATTTCACTAATTGGAATCATTTGCATCTTATTTATATGTTTAAAATGATTATTATAAGAAGGAGTCCATACGTTTCACCAGACTGTGAGAGAAACCTGTGACAAAAGTAAATTAAGAACAACTGATTTAGGTGGTAGAGATGTTTCTTGGAATGCCCAGATCTCCAAAGAAATTGGTTCTCTTTCTGACTTCCTTTGCTGTTCCCTCACTTGGCCCAATAATTGTGGGAGTAAGGAAGACATATTACTTTACTTCTGATCTTCTTCTTTCTGTGCAATAATATGACAACTGGCTATTTAATGGGCTACCTATAGGCCTACTGTGCCATTCATAGGTATGAGACACATCTGAATGAGAACTTGGATAATTCTTATTACTTTTTCTGCCTGGCCAAGTTCAACTCCCCTGCTTGAACAGAACCTTGTCCTCTACTTCTTTAGAAGACTGTATTCATTTGTCAGCATCCTTTTAACATTTCCTTTTCTAAAGCAACATCCCTCCTCAATTTATCAGCTACTTTATCCTAGTCGTGGCTCTGATAAGGAAGTGCCAAAGATTATTCCCAAGCTAGCCAACTCTTCAAAGGCAAACCCTAGTCCCTGAAATTTAACAATGTACTTTAAATCATTTTAACGAGGTCTGCCCATGCAGTCTACAAAGAGATTCAATCTCAAATTTGGAACGAAGTGTCACCACCTTCTTCAAGCTAATTAAAGGAATATCTTTAGTTAATCCTCTACTTTTCATAGATTAGAGGATCATTGAGCTACAGCTTGATTATAGGACATTTAATCTAACCCCCTTGTTTTCCAGGTTCTTGTTGAAATGGGGAGTAGTGCATCTTGCCCAAGTTCACCAGGAAAGTAAGTGACAGAGCTAGAATTTGAAGCAAAAGTTTCTAAACCCAGAGCTAGATATGTTTGGCCTAAATGTGAAATATGTGAAAAAGCATTTATAGCAGCTCTCTTCTCAGAGCAAATAATTGAAAATTTTGGAGATGCCCATTAATTGGAGAATGGCTCAATAAAGGGTATGTGTGTGATGAAATATTACTGTTCTGTGAAAAATGATGAGCAGGATGCTCTCAGAAAATAACAAAACAAAACAAACAAATCCAGAAAGTCCTCCATGAACTCAAGAAAAGTGAAATGGACAGTATACAAAGTAAGAGCAATGTTCTGGGATGACTGGCTGTAAATGACTTTGCTATTCTCAGCAGAACAATGATTCATGCCCACTCTGAAGGACTTATGAAAAATCCTATCCATACCCAGAGAAGGAACTGATTGTGTCTGAATACAGATTCCGTCCCTCTCTGTCTCTGTCTTTGTTTCTCTGGGACTATGTCTGACTGTCTGTCTTTCTCTGTCTCTCTCTGCCTCCCTTTCTCTTCCCCTTTTTTTTCTTCTCTCTCTCTCTCTCTCTCTCTCTCTCTCTCTCTCTCTCTCTCTCTCTCCCTTTCTCTGTCTCTCTCTCTGTCTCTCTATGTCTCTCTCTCTTTGTCTCTGTCTCTCTGTCTTTCTCTCTGTCTATCTCTCTCAACTTCATTTTTTTTGAGGATTCTTTCCAATAGGGTGGAAGATCTATGTTTAACAACATGACTTTTATAGAAATATTTTGCATAACTTCACTGTGGTTTCTTAATTGGGGTGGGCATAAGGGAGAGAACCTAGAGCTCAAAAAATTTTGAAAACAAATGTAAAAATATTATTTAAATATAACTGGGAGAAAATATGAAATTAATAAATAAAATACAAAAGTTTGGCCTGAAGTGAATGAAATTACAATTGAAGGCAATTGTAATCTCAATACAAAGAAATAAGTGGAAAGACATTAATTTCCATTAAAAAAAGATAAACATTGCCCAAGTGGATATGTTTCTGATTTCTTTCTGTGTTTTGGTTTGCTCTTAATCCAACAAATTCCATCTTTCCAGAGTAGAACTTAATGATTTTGCAAGCCCATAAGTATCATAGTACATTGTGAATAATATTCTTTTTCAATGAGAATTTTAGTCAATGAACTTTTAATCACACTTGTCAGTTGATCAAAGGTTCTCACTAAAATATATTGTATTAACTCCCTTGCCATGATAAGGCATCTCCAAGAGGATTAAGATAGGAGCATCATTAGTTTCTTGAAGCAGACCACTCTGGCTTCTGATCTGACATTCAATAGTGAATGCAAAGTTTTTCTTTGTTGTAGACTTAATTTCGTTAAGATAATACTTCAACCTCCATCTTATGTAGAGAAAGTCTGTAGTATTTTACAATGCCAAATTCCTGACAGGCATTTAATCACAATATTAATATATATTAAGTTAATTGAATTTGGCTTCAAACTTTAGGTAGAGATCCATGCTCTATCCTCAAATAGGCTTATATGTAAAACATTCCATACTCAAGTCTTTTTAAAAGGGAAATTTCCAGAGAAGAGAATTCCATAACTTCCCCATGTCTATTAGGCTTTTTATTAAAATAAAGTTTTTTATTTTCAAAATATATGCATGGATAATTTGACAACATTGACCCTTGCATAGCCTTGTGTTTCAGATTTTCTCCTCCTTTCCCCCACCCCCTCCCTCAATGGCAAACAATTCAATATATGGTTTATGTTAAACATGTTAAAATATATGTTAAATCCATTATGTATAAACATATTTATACAATTCTCTTGGTACACAAGAAAGATCAGATCAAAAAAAGAAAGTAAATGAGTAAGAAAACAAAATGCAAGTGAACAACAACAAAAAAGAATGAGAATGTTATGTTGTGATCCACATTCAGTTCCTACAGTTCTCTCTGTGGGTGTAGAAAATTCTCATCATCACATGATCATTGGAACTGGCATCAATCATCAGTCATTCATCAGTCACATTCATCAGAATTGATTGTTATATAATATTTATGTTGTTGTGTACAATGATCTCCTGGTTCTTCTCATTTCACTTAGCATCATATAAGTCTCTCCAGGCCTCTCTAAAATCATCCTCCTGATCATTTCTTATAGAACAGTAATATTCCATGACATTCATATATCATAACTTATTCAGCCATTCTTCAATTGATGGGCATCCACTCAGTTTCCAGTTTCTTGCCACTGCGAAAAGGGCTGCCACAAACATTGTTTATCAGTCTTCATGTTTAGGACCAATATCTTTTGCCTTTACCTTTTTCCCTTTCTTCTTCTATATGGTTTGTTTTCTCTGCAAGTACTCTGCAAGTACACGCTACTGGCATGTTCTCTTAATCATGGGAAATGAAAAAGGAATGCTGAGTTGAAAGTTACAGAGATCTTAATTTCACATCCATTTATCCATCTATTCATCCATTTATCCATCTATTTACTTACCATCTATTATCTATCTATCATCTGATGCCTGTCTTTATTTAAATATCTTGTTCTTTGGGGCCTCATTATTTTGTTTGGAGGGAATCTTGCCTGGTCCATTATTTTCAGACACTTTTTACTCTACTTTCCAGTAATCTCCTCATTCACTACCTTGCTGAAGGATTCATTCTCTCCATCCTGTACACCTTGCTCCCAAGTCTGAAAACCATGAACATCATTGCATCTGGAAAAAATGAACCAATATATTCCTCTATTGTCCCACTTACCATCTTGATAATTTATAAGACCAAAATACCCTTCTCTGGCTATTTTTTGTCTTTGTTTGACTTTCCCCATCAGAATGAAAACTTCCCTATGGGTTAGGGATACATTTGCTTTGCATTTATATCTCTAGCATTTAGCACATAGTAAACACTTTGGCACATAGTAAACACTTAAATGTTTTCATTTGTACTTGTAACAATATTTTGCCCCATAAAATAAAGATGGTAATAAAAAAGCATATTGGTAGGTAGGATCATTATAACACATTTCCAAATTTGCTGAAAGCCAAATGACATCTCAGGAAGAAGAAAAAGTACCCAAATTCAACATTTTAATTGATTTCATAGCAGGCAACTGAAAACCTTATAGATTCTTCTCTCAAAGTCTTGTAGAACTATATCAGTAGTTCTGACAGTGTAAGAAATTCATGCTTTTTAAAAAAGGGAATAGAGGTGGGCTGTGGGCTGTATGGGGGGAGCTGTACTTGTTTCTCCATCTGAGTAAACTTTTCTGGTCTCAAATAAGGAATGATCCTAGATAATTGTTTCAACTCAAAACATAATGTTATCTTTTTCACACAGGACCAAATCCATTGAGCTAGATTTGTGTGTAACATTGAGAAAACCCTGATCTTGGAGGAATCATAGGATTATAGGTTTAGAATTACAACATTATTAGTCTAACCTCTTTATTTTAAAGATGAGAAAAAAAGGCTAAGGTAAATGACTTGCCATGTTGTTGTTGCTGTTCATTCACTTTTCAGTTGTGTCCAACTTTTTGTGACTCCATTTGGGGTTTTCTTGGCAAAGATACTGATGTGGTTTGCCATTTTCTTCTCCAAATCATTTTAAAGATGAGGAAACTGAGGCAAATTGGGTTAAATTACTTGTTTAGAGTTACACAGCGATTAAGTGTCTGGGTCAGAATTTGAACTCAAGAAGATGACTCCTTCTGACTCCAGGCCCAGTGTTCTATTCACTGAGCCATCTAGCCCCATGACTTGGCATGATCAAGCAGTTAATAAGATTCCTAGATGAGATTTGAAGTACATTTCCTGACTTTACATCCAACACTGGTAAGCTGATCTAGATAATGTTGCTTCAAATTCTGGGCTTCATAAATAGTGATGAAATAGAAAACTCTGTGGTTATCTTTAGCATTGTCTACCTCTAATTCTAGCTGTGTCTTTAGCTCTGTCTCTACTTCTGTTCATTTCTATGATATTCAATCCACTTCTCTCTGTCTCATCTTTCCCAAGTACGCAAATGCTATCATAACAGATGATGTATCGTCAGCTGTCTTAGTCAGTTGGCGAAATTGATAGAGAACTATATATGGAGTCAAGAAGAGCTGAATTTAAATCTAATCTTAGGCATTTATACTTGCTGTAAATTGGAGATATTAAGAACACCTTTATTTAGACATTATTGTTGTCAGGTAGTTATAATCTGTAATAATGATAACAATGGTAGTAATAATGACACTTGTATAATTGTCATTTTTACAGGGATTTTTCACATGAAAGTTAAAAGATATATAATTTAATCTTGGACACATAATACTAATGAACACAAAGGTGATGTGGTACATGTGGCATCATGGATGGAAGGCTCTCCTTGGAGTCAAGAAGACCTGCTCTTGCCACATACTGACTGTGGTACTGTGGGTGAATTAATTAATCTCTCAGTGCTTTAGGCAACTCCATAAGACTACAAGTTAGAAAAAAGTGCCAATATCTATCAGTAGAATGAATTTCCTTACTTTGGAGTTCTCCACTGCAATGGCATCAAAATTAAATAGAAATAGAGACAACTAAACCATGCATAAAGACCCTGATGGGCTACATGGTAACTTAGAAAACTATATATTAATATTATCTATGCATCATTATTTTTATTTTATTTTGTTGTGTTCACTTGGGAGTGTTGTGGGTTGTAAGCCACCTATGGGTTACATATGTGACACCTGTGCCAATGAAATCACAAGTCCAGTTCCTATCTTCCATTTATCTTCATAAGTGAGTTTTATTTTAATTTTGCTCAGGATTATGCAGCTAGTAAGTGTCTGAAGCCCAATTCAAACTCAGCTCCTCTTGACTCCAGAGTCAGTGCTCTTTCTACTGTGTTACCTAGCTGCTTCTCAGAAGTAAATTTTCCAAGAAACTGAATCATGACTCTTCTTCAGGTAAACTTTTTAAAAAACACAGCAATGGGATGTGAAATCAATCTGGGAAGACAGTTTGGAGGTAGATCATGAGTGCTTTAAACATCAAGTTAAAAGGTTTGTATGTAATTTCAGGGATTAAAAATAGATATGGGAGATTCTTGAGTGGAGTCAGATCTGTGCTTTAGGAACATTCATTTGACAGCTAACTGACTTTTCCAGGGTTCCAGAGCTAGGAAGTATCTAATCTTACACCAGGAATTATTAGTTGGCTATTAATTGGGTATATATAGAAAGTGGAGAAATAAAGGATTATTATGAAAAATTATGAACATCAAGGCATAGAGGAAGGATAGTGCTCTTGACAGAAATAGGAACTTTAGGAAGAAGAGTGAGTGTAGGGAGAAAGCGAATTATTTTTAGATACATTGAGTTTGAGACATGTCCATCCAGGTGGAGATGACAAACAGATAGTAGTTGATGCCAGGATGGAACTCAGGGAAGTCTAATTAGATATAAGTTGAAAGCCAAGGATCTGATAAGGTCACCAATAGAGAGAAGAGCAGAGTCGCATAATGTAGCCTTGGTGTCTCTTCCTATCAAGTAAATGGAAATTGAATGATGCTTCTGTAAATGTGGCTGACTGAGAAGGGATAGCAAGAAAAGTACCGAGAGAGTATTTTGAACCTGGTAAAAAAGACTCTGCAGGTTAGACATAATATGTATCTTTCATCTATAAGAGAGATTGATTTTTTCCACTTTGCCCCAGAGGTCAGAATCAGGAGCTATGAGGAAGATGAAAAGAGAAAAAAATAGCTTTCTAACAATCACAGCTATATAAAAGAGGAATGGTTTGCTTGAGCAAGTGGAGAGTGTCTTAGATATCTTCAAGCAAAGGGTAGGCGATCATTTGTTATGAATATTATGGTGAGAAATTTTTTTCTGCTATGAATTAGGCTAGAAAATTGTCCCTCCCAACTCTCAAACTCTCTGATTCTATGAAGGTTGTTAAAGCAAACAAAAATCTAGGAGAAGCATTTTTAAGCAATCCCCCTCAGCAAAGAGCAAAAAAGTCTATCTACTTGTTCTTCCTTATTCCCTATTTTTTATACAATTTTAATAAGCCCAGGCATTTTTATAGCAGAAATGATGACAGCTTCATGGACTTTGTCAGTGTTAGCCTTTTGAATCTTTGATCAGTCCAGAATCACACTAGAGTAGGGCAGAGAAAGCTTCCAGAGTCAAAGGAGATCACTGAAAAAGTTAGAATGAATTATCAGGTCCAATGATGCCATTTCATAGATGAAGAAACTGAAATTCAGAGAGATTAAAAGGCTTGTCCAACAGAACTAGTGTCAGAAGTGAGATTTGAATGTTGGTCTTCCTGACTCCAGGACCTGCACTCTATCCATCTTCTTTTGATCTAGAATGGCAATTTTTAAAAGATGATAATGGTATTCAAACTCCTTAAGTATGTAGAAATATCTGATATTAGCCCCTAGTTAGGAAGAATAATTAGTTAAATCAGTCTGATGGCCTGCATCTTTCTCCTGCATTCTATTTAACAGACATCTTCTTTCCAAGTCTTCTGCTATGCTCCCTCTTCTAGTGGTAATGGCCTCCTCCTCATCAGGCCCTCTCCTTCTTCCATCTTTACCCTTGTTCTCCATTCATGGCACCATCATCTTGAGGTCAGAGGTTTCTTTTCAAGGTCTCTGTTCCTTACACTGATGGTCTTAGATATAGTTTGTGATGTCTGCCCCTACTATTCAAATTGACATTTGTAGCTCTGCCAGACTTATATTCTGGGTAGATAGGGAGAAATGGGGAGTATTTGACACTTCAACTATCTTGTCAAGAAATTTGAATCTGTAAAAGAATTGACCTTTAAAAATTTTAATAAAGTTTTTTGATTGTCACACATGGCATTGTCATCAATACACCAGGAGCATAGAATATTTATTAGTTAGTGCTGCTATTATACAAATGACCTACTAAATGAGGGATCTCCCTCAAAGGATTTTAATCACCAATTCATTGCCAACTTAGAAAAAAACAGAGTAATATTCTAAGGAGACAAGTCCTCAATTCAAAATAAGTTTTGATCTTTGCCAAAAATCTCAATTTATTGTATTTCATTGTTTGTTAAGGAATAATCTTTTGCACAAATTTGAGATGCAAAAAGGAGAAAGGAGATAAACAGACAAAATGAAAATATACTCCTCAATTTTGTATGTTACCCCAAACTGAAGAGCATGTTAATGTTTAAGAAGATAGAACTAGAACTTAAATCATCATACATACACACACACACAAAATAATTCAGAGAAGGGCTTCATGAAAAATGGGATAAAAGTCAGTAGCAACAAGTTGAAGCTTGTATATATACATATATACACAAAATACATATACATATGCAAATAATTTTATATACACATACATATATGTGAATAATTTTATGCATACACACACACACATACACACATATACCACAGACCCAAAGATTGAAATAAGATGGGGAAAAGACAAAAGCTTAGAAAAAGACCATGCTATACTAGATTATAAATTGGAAATGAATAATTGATTTTATTTTTATTTTAAAACCCTATATATTACATAAGACTACAGTTGCAAGAATTTACATATAAGATTTGGAAGAAATTATTATGATTTTATTTAACAATCAGAATTTTCTTTTTGACAAAATTGTGCCTGGTTTGGGCCTCTGCAATAAAAAGGGAAGAAAAGAAAAACAAAAACAAAAAAACAAGATTGAGTAGGAAAATGGAGAAGGCTTGGCCCAAAAAGAAAAAAAATAATGAAAGTGATTAAAGATGCAAAATAGATCCTTAAGGGAAAGGTTAAGGAAGCTGAAATTATTTGTTGTTTAGCCTGAAGAAAAGATGTCAAGAATAGAGATCCCCATGGAATTATGAGCCCATAACTTAATTTTTCTTCATCTTTATTTCCCTATGTGTCAATGAGGGAGATTATGCTTTTTTTCCTACCCTAATTCTAAGACTTAATTAGATTAAAAAAACTCAGAATGCCTATTCTCAGAGAAAAGCAATAAGTATGAATCAAAATATTTTTTAACTCTCAACAATCCACATAGAATTTTAAATTTTCAACTATGTTCTCTGTGTTCAAAGATCAATATTGCTTACTTCCCAGGCAGTGGGAATGTACAAAATGCAAATTAATTTTAACATTTGTCTAAAGGAATATGAGTAAAGAGATAAATATGTTATCAAAAGAAAAATCACCATTCCTTTCAAAGTCAAATATATTGGTTTCAGAAAGGCCTAAGTTCTTTTTTTTTTTAATTAAAGCTTTTTATTTATATAACATATATATGGGTAGTTCCTCAGCCTTGATCTTTACAAAGCTTTCCATTACAAACCTTACCCCCAGCCCCCTCCCCTCCTCCAGATGGCAGGAAGTCCACTACATGTTAATAATGTTAAAATACTTAACAAGTTGTGCAAGAAAAATCCCATCTAGAAGAAAAAAAAAGAAAATCAGAGAAAGGAAACACAATGCAAGCAAACATCAATAGAGAGCATGAAAATGTTACGTTGTGGTCCACATTTCATATCCCTTTTTCTGGGTGTATATGGTTTTCTTCACTGAACAATTGGAACTTGTTTGAGACAATTCTTTGTTTCAGAGAGCCATGTCCATCAGAATTGATCATCATGTAATATTGTTTTTGCTGTGTATAATGATATCCTGGTTCTGCTCGTTTCACTCAGCATCAATTCATGCAAGTCTCTCCAGGCCTCTCTGAAATCGTCCTGCTGGTCGTTTCTTACAGAGCAATAATATTCCATAACAGTCATATACCATAATTTATTCAGCCACTCTCCAATTGATGGGCATCCCTTCAGTTTCCAGTTTCTAGCCACTTAAAAAAGGGCTGCCACAAACATTCTTGCACATGTGGGTCCCTTTCCCTCCTTTAAGATCTCTTTGGGATATAGGCCCAATAGAAACACTGCTGGGTCAAAGGATATGCACAGTTTGATAACTTTTTGAGCATAGTTCCAAATTGCTCTCCAGAATGGTTGGATCTGTTCACAGTTCCACCAACAATGAATTAGTGTCCCAGCTTTCCCACATCCCCTCCAACATTCATCATTATCTTTTCCTGTCATTTTAGCCAATCTGACAAGTGTGTAATGGTAGCTCAGAGTTTTCTTAATTTGCATTTTTTTGATCAATAATGATTTGGAGCACCTTTTCATATGACCAGAGATAGTTTTAATTTCATCATCTGAAAATTGTCTGTTCATATCCCTTGACCATTTATCTATTGAAGAATGACTTGAATTCTTATAAATATGAGACAATTCTCTACATATTTTAGAAATGAGGAGAAAGGCTTAAGTTCAAATGCAGCCTCAGACACTTACTGATTGTTGGATGCTGGGCAAGCCAATTAACCTCAGCCTATTTCAGCTTTCTAATTTATAAAATGATTAATAATAATGCCATCTACTTCTTTTTGCTAAGGCATTTGGGGTTAAGTGACTTGCCCAGGATCACACAGTTAGGAAGTGTTAAGTATCTGAGGCCAGATTTAAACTTCGGTCCTCCTGACATCAGGGCTGGTGCTCTGTCCACTGCACCACCTAGCTGCCCCCAGTGTCTTCTACTTCTAAGGTGGTTATGAGGAGTAAATGAGATAATACTTGTAAAGCACTTTGAAATCCTTAAAGTGTTTTAGAAATGCTTATGAATATTATAATTATTATTGGTGTTATTATAGTCAATCTTCAACATTCACACATTCAATTTTCTTGTATTCAAGCATTCCCATGATTTCATCAGTAACTTCATTTTCACTTTCTTGTTTGCAGTTATGTAGTACTCTTAATAAATATACTCAATAATAAATTCTAATTATATTTTAATGGATCCAAAAAATTTTAAAAGGCTGTTATTTCCTTCAAAGATTATCAGTTACCTTTCTGGCTTAACTTTGGTTTTATTTCTAGCTCAGGGCTTCTTAAACATTTTTTACCCATGACCCCTTTTTACCTGAGAAATTTTTACATGACCCTGAATATAAAGATATATAAAATAGTATATAAATAACTTACTGATAATAAATCATAAGGAAATATATTTTTAATTATCATAATTCTACCATTTATTAAAAATGAAAGCAAATTTTCATACTAATGAGAGGGATATGCTTATTTGTACATAAAGAATTAAATCTTGGTGGGATATTTGATACTGCAAAACTTAGAGCAAAACTTCAACATTTTTCAGAAGAGATAGATATCTTAATATTTTACCATCTTCACATCCAGGTACATGACAGGGTATGTACTTTGATAAAATCTTTCCACCTTTCTCCTATAATTGTTTCCAGTGATTATTATTCAATACACCATCATATGATTATTCAAACTCATACAGATTTTTGAATCACAGAGTATTTCACAAATATGTTAATCAATAAACAAATATATATTTAGCACCATGTCAGACACTATGCTAGGCACTGGGGATTTAAAGACAAAATAAAAAGAAAAGAAACAATCCCTATCCTCAATGATATTATGTTATACCAGGGATAGGGAGAGACTGCATAATATATATGTATAAAATAATTGCAAAATAAATAAAAGTTAAACATGGAGCTGTTGGGGAGAGAGGGCATTTACTAGCAGTTGGAAAGACCCAAGAAGGGACTATGGAAAGGATATTTTAACTGCATGCTGAAGGAAGGGAGGGATTTTTTTTTTTTTTTTTTTTTGCTGAGGCAGTTGGGGTTAAGTGACTTGCCCAGGGTCACACAGCTAGGGGATGTTGAGTGTCTGAGACCAGATTTGAACTCAGGTCGTCCTGACTTCAGGGCTGATGCTCTATCCACTGCGCCACCTAGCTGCCCCGGAAGGGAGGGATTTTTGAAGCAAAGCTGAGGAAGGAGTTCTGGTCTTGGAGTATAGACATTCAAAGGCACAGAAACTGGACATGGAGTACCATGTATGAAGAATATGGAGAGAGGCATTATAATGAAGCTACAAAGCCTGGGAAGGGTAGAAGTAGAAGATTCTATATTGAAATCATATTATCAATCATGTGGAAGATGAATTAGTGTGGGGAGAAATTTGAAGCAGAAATAACAATTAGGTGGCCATTTCAATAATACAGCTCAGAGAGATAAACTAAGGGTGGTGACTATGAGATTACTGAGTAGAGGTTTAATGGGAGGGGTGCTTGCAGGTATAGAAATGACAAAATTTAGCAACTGATTGGATGTCTCATTGTGTTGTAATCCTAAATTTAAAGCATTAGACCAGATTGAATTAAGTCTGTTCTAGAATAGAGAAGGGGGAAAGATTTCAAGTTCTGTTTGGGATATTTTGAATACTAAATATTTTTAAATATCCCAGAGACATTTCAAATTCCTGGAAAACTGCATAAGGAATCTTAAAAAAGAGTTAGAAGAAAAATAGGGAAATGAAATTAGATCATGGCACGAAGGATATAATGCCCTACAAAAAAGATATGAAAAAGACACCAATTCACTGAAAAACAAAATTGGTGAAATGGAAAAAGACTGCAAGAAACAAAAAATTCAATTGGCCAGTTACAAAAGGAGCTAAAAAAAGGTAACTGAAGAAAATAATACACTAAAAATTAGAATTGAACAAATGGAAGTGAATGAATCAATAAGACTTAAAGAATGAGTCAAACAAAAACAAAAAAAATGAAAAAATAGAAGAAAATATGAAATATCTCCTAGGAAAAATAACTGACCTGGAAAATAGATCTAGGAGAGACAATATAAGGATTATTGGACTTCTTGAAAGCCATGATGAAAAAACAAGAACCTAGACACTAGCTTACAGGATATCATGAAAGAAAATTACCCTGATGTTTTAGAATCAGAAGGTAAAATAGCCATCTAAAGAATTCACCAATCACCTCCGGAAAGAGACCCCAAAATTAAATCCCCAAGGAATATTGTGGCTAAATTTCAGGACTATTACACCAAGGAAAAGATACTGCAAGCAGCTAGAAAGAAACAATTTAAATACTGAGGAGCCATAATTAGGATTATCCAGGATCTATCAGCTTCCACCATAAAAGATCAGAGTGCATGGAATCGGATATTCCAAAAGGCAAAGGAACTTGGATTACAGCCAAGAATAAGCTATCCAGCTAGAATGAGCATTATCTTTCAGGGAAGAAGATGGATATTTAATGATAAAGGTGAATTTTACCTATTTCTAATGAAAAGACCAGATCTGAAAAAAAAGTTGACCTCCAAACACAGAACTCAAGAGAAGCATAAAAAGGTAAAAAGGAAGGAACTCTTGAGAACTATTTTTCTACTATGGGTATACTTAAAGAATGGCAGTATAATTCAATTTTACTTTGATAATATGAAAAAAAAACTAGAAGTGGAAGGGGTATCATACTGGAAAAAGAGGGAAAAAGAGATAAAGTAATGTAAAAAAGGAGGTAAAAATAAGGTAAAATCTCATGAAGAGGAAAAGAAAACCTAATATATTTGAGGGAAAGAAGGGAGGGGAATGAGCATTGTGTGAAACTTACTCTCATCAGATTGGACTCTAAGGAGAGAATATCAGACATGTTTGGTTTCATAGAGAAAATTGTCCCACCTTATAGGGAAGAAGGAGGGAAAGAGGGAAAATAAAGGGAAAAACTAATAGAAGGAAAAATAGAAGAATTAGGGGACAGGTATAAAGCTATAAAGGGGGGAGGACTGCTTGAGGGAGATAGTTATCAAAAGCAAAATATTGGGGAGGGGGAAAGGGAGAAAGGGAAAGGAAAGAGAAAAACATAACTTTGGGTAAATAAGATGGCAGAAAATACAGAATTAGTTATTTTAACTATAATATGAATGCGATGAACTCTCCCATAAAACAGAAGCAGATAGCAGACTGGATTAAAAGCCAGAATCCTACGATATGTTGTTTACAAGAAACACATCTAAAGCATAATGATACATACAGAGTGAAGACAAAGGGCTGGAGCAGAATCTATTATGCTTCAGGTGAACAAAAAAAAGCAGGGGTAGCAATCCTTATCTCAGATCAAGTAAAAGTCAAGATAGATTTAATTAAAAGAAATAAGGAAGGAAACTATATTTTAGTAAAGGTTACCATAGATAATGAAGCAATATCAATACTAAACATATATGCACCAGGTTGTATAGCATTCAAATTTCTAGAGAAGTTAAGAGAGATGCAAGAAGAAGTAAACAGCAAAACTATACTAGTGAGGGATCTCACCTTGCTCTTTCAGAACTAGATAAAGCAAACCACAAAATAAATAAGAACGAAGTTAAAGAGGTTAACAAAATGTTAGAAAAGTTAGGTATGATAGATGTTTGGAGAAAATTGAATGGAGACAGAAAGGAGTTTACCTTTTTCTCAGTGGTTCAAGGAATTTATACAAAAATTGACCATGTGTTAGGGCATAAAACCCTCAAAATCAAATGCAGAAAGGCAGAAATAGTAAATGCATCTTTTTCAGATCATGATGCAATAAAAATCACATGCAATATAAGGCCAGGAGACAATAGCCCAAAAGTTAATTGGAAATTAAATAATCTAATCCTAAAGAATGAATGGGTGAAAGAGCAAATCATAGACATAATCAATAATTTCATCCAGGAGAATGACAACAATGAGACAACATACCAAAATTTGTGTGATACAGCCAAAGCAGTTATAAGGGGTAATTTTATATCTCTAGATGCTTACTTGCATAAAATAGAGAAAGAGAAGGTCGATGAATTTGGATTACAATTTAAAAAGCTAGAAAAAGAACAAATTAAAAACCCTCAATTAAATAACAAATTGGAAATTCTGAATATAAAAGGGTAGATTAATAAAATTGAAAATAAGAAAGCTATTGAATTAGTAAATGAAACTGAGTTGGTTTTATGAAAAAACCAACAAAATAGATAAGCCTTTAGTTAATTTAATTAGAAAAAGGAAAAAAAATCAAATTGTTAATCTCAAAAATGAAAAAGGAGAAATTTCCACTAATGAAGAGGAAATTAGAGCAATAATTAGAAGTTAGTTTGTCCAACTTTATGCTAATAAATTTGATAATCTAAATGAAATGGAAGAATATCTACAAAAATATAGATTGCCCAGGTTAACAGAAGAGGAAATAAATTATTTAAATAGCCCCATTTTAGAGAAAGAAATAAAACAAGCTATTAATCAACTCCCTAAGAAAAAATCTCCAGGGCCAGATTTACATGTGAATTCTACCAAACATTCAAAGAACAATTAATTCTAATACTATATAAACTATTTGAAAAAATAGGGACAGTAGGTGTTCTACCAAATTCCTTTTATGATATAGATATGGTGCTGATAGCTAAACCAGGTAGGGTGAAAATAGAGAAAGAAAACTATAGACCAAGTTCCCTAATTAATATTGATGTAAAAATCTTAAATAAAATATTAACAATGACATTACAGAAAGTCATCCCCAGGATAATACACTTTGACCAAGTAGGATTTATACCAGGAATGCAGGGCTTGTTCAATATTAGGTAAACTATTAGCATAATCAACTATATTAATAACCAAACTAACAAAAATCATATGATTATCTCAATAGATGCAGAAAAAGCATTTGATAAAAATCTAACATCCATTCCTATTAAAAACAGTAAAGAATATAGGAAGGAATAAATGAACTTTTCCTTAAAATGATCAGTAGCATTTATTTAAAACCATCAGCAAGCATTATATGTAATGGAAACAAATGAGAACTATTCCCAATAAAATCAGGAGTGAAACAAGGCTGCCCGCTGTCATCATTACTATTTAATATTGTATTAGAAATGTTAGCTTTGGCAGTAAGAGAAAAAAAAGAGATTAAAGGAATTGGAGTAGGCAATGAGGAAACCAAATTATCACTCTTTGCAGATGATATGATGATATACTTAGAGAAACCAAGAGACTTAATTAAAAAACTACTCAAAACAATTCACAACTTTAGCAAAGTTGCAGGATACAAAATAAATCCACTTAAATCATCAACATTTTTATATATTACCAACAAAGTTCAGCAGCAAGAGATACAAAAAGAAATTCCATTCAAAGTAACGGATGATAGTATAAAATATTTGGGAATCTATCTGCCAAGGAAAAGTCAGAAACTATACGAACTAAACTGCAAATTTCCACACAAATAAGGTCAGACCTAATCAATTGGAAACATATCAAGTGCTCTTGGGTAGACTGAGTGAATATAATAAAAATGACAATACTACCTAAACTAATCTGTTTATTTAGTGCTATACCAATCAAACTCCCAAGGAATTATTTTACAGATATAGAAAAAATAGTAGCAAAGTTCATCTGGAAGATCCAAAGGTCAAGAATTTCAAGAGAATTAATGGCAAAAAAAATGCTGATTAAGGTGGCTTAGCTGTGCCAGATCTAAAATTGTATACAAAGCAGCAGTCATCAAAACCATTTGGTACTGGCTAAGAAAAAGAGTAGTGGATCAGTGGACTAGGATAGGATCACAGAACAAAATAGGCAATAACTCTAGCAATCTAGTGTTTGACAAACCCAAAGACCCCAGCTTTTGGGAAAAGAACTCACTAGTTGACAAAAACTGCTGAGAAAATTGGAAACTAGTTCGGAAGAAATTAGGGTTTGACCTACACCACTGGAATTGAACACCAGATAGATAATTTTGATTACATTAAGTTAAAAAGTTTTTGTATAAATAAAACTAATGCAGACAAGATTAGGAGGGAAGAAATAAATTGGGAAATCATTTTTACATTTAAGGATTCTGATAAAGACCTCATTTCTAAAATATTTAGAGAATTGAGTCATATTTATAAAAATTCAAACCATTCTCCAATTCATAAATGTTCAAAGGATATGAACAGGTAATTTTCAGATGAAGAAATTAAAACTATTTCTAGTCATATGAAAAGGTGCTCCAAATCACTATTGATAAGAGAAATGCAAATTAAGACAACTCTGAAATACCATTACACTCCTGTCAGATTGGCTGAGATGACAGGAAAAGATAATGACGAATGTTGGAGGGGATGTGGGAAAACTGGGACACTGATATATTGTTGGTGGAACTGTGAACGGATTCAACCATTCTGGAGAGCAATTTGGAACTATGCTCAAAAAGTTATCAAACTGTGCATACCCTTTGACCCAGCAGTGTTTCTATGGGATCCCATAAAGCTTTTAAAGGAAAGAACGGGACCCGCATTTGCAAAAATGTTTGTGGCAACCCTTTTTGTACTGTCTAGAAACTGGAAACGGAATGGATACCCATCAATTGGAGAATGTCTGAATAAACTATGGCATATGAATGTCATGGAATATTAATGTTCTGTAAGAGATGACCAGTAGGATGATTTCAGAAAGGCCTGGAGAGACTTGCATGAACTGATGCTAAGTGAAATGAGCAGAACCAGGAGATCATTATTCACAGGAAGAAGACGACTATAAGATGATTAATTCTGATGTACATGGCTCTATTCAACAATGAGGTGATTCAAATCAGTTCTATTTGTTTAGTAATGAAGAAAGCCATATACGCCCAGGGAGAGGCCTGTGGGATTTGAGTGTGGACCACAACATAGTATTTTCATGCTTTCTGTTGATGTTTGTTTGAATTTTGTTTTCCTTCTCAGGTTTTTTTTTCTTTCTAGATCTGATTTTACTTGTGCAACAAGATAACTATAACTTTGTATACATATATTGGATGTATGATGTATTTTAACACAGTTAACATGTATTGGACTACCTGCCATCTAGGGGAGGGAGTGGGGAGAAGGAAGGAAAAATTTGGAATAGAAAGTTTTGCAAGGGTCAATATTGAAAAATTACCCATGCCTATGTTTTGCAAATAAAAAGCTTAAAAAAGAAAGTGAATGAAGAATATCTTTCTTAGAAGGAATATTTAATTTTATGAAGATATCATAAGAAGAATTCTTTGAGTAGTAAGTCTGGAGAAGGATGGTAAGAATTTTGGCTTGAGGAAAAACTAGACAAAATTGAGTGAAAAACAGAGGGATGGTAGATGTAACTCTTTTATTCTTTATCTTGAAAGAAGAAAAGAAAGTTTGAGGAAATGTGGGATTTAATAGTGTTCTTTTTTAGGTGGGAGTGAAAGAAACTTGAGAATACTTGAAGGGAATAGGAAATATGGCAGGGGGAAATTGAGGATTAGAGAGAAGAAGAAATTATTGAAAAAATTTACATGCTAGAGAAGAGAGAATAGAGTTGGCCTTGGCAAAAAGGGTCACATTTTTTTAAATTATAGACTGGAGGACAGGAAGAGAATGAGGGAGATGATGTCAAAGTTTTACAGTGAAAAAAAAAGTGAGAAGAGAGAACTTGAAGTGAATGACCTCAAGACATCAAATCCTTAGCTGAAATGATTTGGGAAGGGGTAGGTTTGGAAGACTTGAAAATAGCAAAAAAGATTTAGAATAGCTTGGTGAAGGATGCAGTAGGAAAACATGAAGCAATAAATATTTCCTTAGTAGTGATTGCCTAGTTGAGGTCAGATGACATAAATTTGTAATTTTTCTAGTCACCTTGACTTTATGCCTTTCTCCAGCTCTGTTCAGCATCACAGGAACACAGTAGCCCACAGTTGGGCTTTATCAAGATCTGTGTCATTACAGGACAGTAGGTCAAAGATTTGCAAGTAGAGGACAGCATGGTTTTGAATTAATTAGCTAAAGGCTCCAGAATGAAAATGGAAGAAAGTAGTCAGAAAAGGAATAATAGCCTGAGAAAGCACCGAAGAATACAGGGATTAGAAATTAGGACATGGCAAAGCATAATAGGAGATGAAATAATAGGACATTATGGTTTGATACAGAAATTCTAGTGTTTTGATTATCAAAGTATAACGAGTATAGTTAATAGAAAATTTAATTTGATACTGTCCTATGTGTATTGAGTTTGAAAACAGAAATCACAAGGACTGAAAAAAAATGATGGATTCAGAATTTTCCATATCAATAAAATCCTAGAGCAAGTTAAAAAAACAAAGCTTTTCTAACTTCCCATTTGCTGGAAGGAAGGAAACAACTATTTGTTAAATCCCTACCCAGTATGTGCCAGGCACTGTGCTAAGTACTTTACAAATCTCATTTGATCCTCACAGCAATCGTGGGAGGCAAAAGTACTATTATTTCCCCAATTTACAGTTGAAGAAACTGAGGTAAATAGAAATTTAAGTGATTTGAAAAGAGTTCATACAGCTAGTGTCTGTCTGAGGCTGGATTTTAACTCAGGCCTTCCAAATTCTATGCTCAGTGTTTTATCTGCCTTGACTATTAGCTACCCTAATTATCTGTCTTCCAGCCAAAAAAAATACATACATAAAATGTTCTTTCTAACAATTCTCTGGAATTCAAGACTGTTTGTGTTTGGATTGCTAAAACATCCTGACTTCTACTCAAAATCTTGGGAACAGAGTAGATTGCTTCTCTAATCAAACTGTTATTAAAACTGGTTATTTCCCCCAGAGGCACTCAGAAAGTAACCTTGAGGGCATGGGTCCAAGTGAAATCAATGCCAATGAAAGTAGATAGAAGATTAATAGGAATGAATAAAAAAATCAATAAGATATTGTTCTGTGCTGAGCATTAAGGCTACCTGTCCATATAGGCAGAGATGCTGGCTCCCTACCTCCATCTGGCATCCATATCCCATGTGGACAGTAGCTTAGACACTCTCTTATACAACCCCTTACTCTAATGACTGCTCACCCATCTCTAAATTATTTAAAGGGGAATCACTATGAGGATTTTCAGAGCAATATATAATCGAAGAGGGAGGATGAAAAGGTTTATTATAGAGCACAATTCTGGGTATTAGAGTTTAGTCCTAATCTTAATTGGCTGGTCAGAGCTGTCTTTTAAAACCTTGATATGGCAGTAGAAAGAATAATAACTTGAATATGTATGGAGCTTTAGGATTTTCAAAGTCTTTTCCATAAATTAACTCTTTTGAACTTCAAAGCAACCTTGTGAAGTGGATGCTGTTATTATTTTACTGATGAAGAGGAAAAGGAAATGAGAATAAGCATTTATTAAGTGCCATGTACCATATGCTTTAGAAATAATTTATCTGATTCTCATAATAGCTCTGGGAGGGAGGTAACATTATTATTCTCACTTTTATAGCTGAGGAAACTAAGGCAGACAGAGATCATGTGTCACATAGTTGTAAGTATCTGAGGCTGGATTTGAACTCTAGTCTTCCTACATCAAGCTACAAAGGCCAGGAATGGACTTCTCTTTTATTGCCTTTAGGGGTTTCACCCTTTAGGGACCCACTCTTTGAAATCCCAGCAAAACATAGGTTTTCCTTATATGATCTCAAAATGACTTCTCTATGAGTTCTGGCCTTGTACCAATTTTCATGTTATGGATATTTGCTCTGGAGGATCTATTTTTTCCCTTTTGCTATTTCTCTGAAATAGATTACAACATGGTTCTTTCAGCTAATCTTTGATGGAACACCTTCACCCAGACCCACTTGCTTGCTTATCCTAAATCCAATTTATTGGTAGACTATCTTTTATGTGAGCACTAACTGTGTCACTAAAATGAAAGTTCTGCTAATAACACATAGAAATTAACAAAATTTGCATGCATAAACCTATACTATTATCAAAAACTTATCAATTATGTCCTATATGTAAAGTATAAATAATTTATTTCATTTCAAGATCACTAGGACCATTCACAAATAGTTAGCTATCTGCATATAGAGTATAACATGTAAACACTCCTTCACTCTCTGGTGAAGCAGCCATTCTGTTCCTGTTGTTATTCTCACTCTAATCCTAGATCTCACCTTTTAAATTCAGTATCCTGGTATTATCAAGAAAACAATCCTTAGAGACATTTCATCATAAAAGATGGCAAAAGTAAACAGGAATTGATAATTTCTTCAATTGAAATAATATAAAGAGAAAAGAGCCCTGGATAGAACCTTGGGAACCACCTACAGTTAGCAGGAATGACTCAGTTGAAGCTCAAAGTTCATAGACCCTAGGGTAAGACTCCTATCATGGCAAGGAAGAATTCTTAAATAAACAAGTGACAGAGGATGTATATATATATATACATATATATATGTATATATATATATTTGTTTTTTGTTGAGGCAATTGGGGTTAATTGACTTGCCCAGGGTCACACAGCTAGGGAATGTCAGGTCCTTCTGACTTCAGGGCTGGTGCTCTATCCACTTCGCCACCTAGTTGCCCCGAGGATAGATATTTTTAATGCAGGAGTTTCGATTATATAAAATTAAAATGCTTTTGCCTGGATAAAATCAACAAAGATAGAATTAGAAAAGAAATGATAGAATGGGAAGATATTTTTCAACAAATATCACGAACAAAAATCCAAAATATGAAATGAAAAATGAATGAAAAAAGAATGAATAAAGAATTTAGAAGAGAAATGCAAATGAAAACATTTTTCAAGTTTCACCTCACACCATGAAAATTGTCAATGACAGAAGACAAGAATTGTCCAAGTAGGAAGAACTGCTGCTTTATCATTTGTGAAACTGTGAAAGGATTCACTCATCCAAGACACTGACTTATAATTCTTTTTTTTCCTTTTGCTTCTTTGCTGAGGCAGTTGGGGTTAAGTGACTTGCCCAGGGCCACACAGCTAGGAAGTAATTAAGTGTCTGAAGTTAGATTTGAACTCAGGTCCTCCTGACTTCAGGACTAATGCTCTCTATCCACTGCACCACCTAGCTGCCCCTCAACTTATAATTCTTTAAGAAAATTGACTCACCTCTCCATAGTCTTTGACCCAGTTATACCATCTTAAGGAAGTCAAAGGCAGAAATAAAAGAATACCTTATTGATTGAGAAATGGCCGAAAAAGTATGCCATATTAATATAATGAAATTTTATTGTACAATAAGATTGATTAATATAAGAATTCAGGGGTATATGATAAGATTTAAAAAACCAGTGCATAGTGAAATAATCAACTAAGAGGACCAGTATACCTGACTACACAGGGTAAAATCACTTAAAGCAAGCTGATTTCTGAATGAAGACCTTAAAGAACAGATAATGAAACAATAGTTGGGAATGGTTGTACACGCCTGTAATCCCTGTGGCTGATTTTTTAAGCTCTGGAGTTTTGAATAGCAATGGATTGCATGTCCACACTATGTTTAGCACCAATATGGGGAACCCCCTTAGTAATTTTAGTGTAGGGGAGAGAGAGAGACAGAGATAGACAGATAGATAGAGACAGAGGGAGAGAGATTTCTGTCTCTGTCTTTCTGTTTGTCTCTATCTCTCTGCCTCTGTCTCTGTCTCTCTCTGTCTCACTATCTCTGTGCTGGACTTGGAGTCAAGAAGATCTGGTTTCAAATCCCATTTCAGATCGTTCCTAGCTGTATGATCTTGGACAAATAATTTAAACATTGTCTGCCTCAGTTTCCCCATTTGTAAAATAGAGATAATAAATAGCACCTACCTCCCAGGATTGTTGTGAAGATTAAATGAGATAATAATTGCAAAGTAGTAAGCACTACATAAATTTAGCTATCATTACTACTACTACCACATCATGTTGTTTGTATACAATGTTTGATGTCACTGTATCTGATGTTTTGTTTAATAATTTTTCTTTCTAATTGGAAATTTTCAGGCTGCAAAATGAGGGTTTTGAAATAATTGGTATAAACATGAAAAAACATCAACAAAATGTGTTTTTGAAAATGAAACAAGAAGTTAAATATGATATACAAACATAAGGCAGTATTTAGTGAGGCTTGTTGAATGTTGTCACATGGAAAGGTTATGTTTAGAGTCTGTTTATTTGTTCCATTATGACTTCTCAGTAGACTCACATCTACCCAGTTTTTGCTCATTTTATTCCCTGCAAATGTGGATTGTCTCAGTAAAGGACAAGATCCAGGGCATCTCCCATGGTCCTAGATGAGAAGGTGAAGGTCAAATGAAGTAGGATCCTTCTGAATATGATTATTTTGTGAGGAGGGAAAAATGGCAGAAAAAAAGAAAAAGAGGAAGAAGAACAAGAGGAGGAAGGAGGAACAGGGCTTTGGAGCTTCCTGGATGAGCAACTAATAATAGTGGGAATAAATGAGAATTTCCTGATATTCTAATGTTGACCATGTAGTTATGGCTGAGATCCAAAGAACAGATACGATTCAGGGACATGAGATGGACTGTCCTTCCCTTTAAAAATGCAAGATCTATGAATGGTGGGATGGTGAGGTGGGAGGAACCAAACACTGTCTATCCTTAGAGACAGTACTGAGAAGAGTGCTGGCCTTGAAGTCCTGAGAGACCTAGTTCAAATTCTGTCTCTGGTATGTATTATCTATGTGATTATAAACAGGTCAGCTAATCTCTTTGAGTTTAATTTTTTCATGTGTTTAGGGGGATTATAATATATGTGGTACATACTTCACAAGGTTGTTGTGAGGAATAAATACGGAAATTTATGTAAAACTTAGGTAATTTACTACACTAAGACTTTTGGGATACTCTGCATTTAAAATTTGTGACATGATTTACATGGATTTTCTTATTTGATTGAAAAAAAACATATTCACACAGACATAGACATATTTGCATATATATGTGAGAGCTATTATTATTGAAGACACACACCCCGGATCACATTTACAAATAATGGAATTTGGGTTCTTTCCTTTTCTTGGCTGCTATTCAACAAGCTTTTAAAAAGCTTAGAGTAGTGTTTCCCATGTAGAACAAATATTTTCCAAGAGCCTATCTGAAAATATCCAAAGGAAGTAGATGCTATGAAATGAACATGATGTTCCCTTGGGTGAGGGGGGAGGTGCATATCTAGAAATAACAGGAAGAAATTAAGCCATTCTCCAGGCAGAATTCATAGGAATGCATTTGTGAAACAATGAGATCATAGAAACAGAGAGGACTTCACTGATATCTAGTCCAGCCTCTTCACTTTTCAGATGAGGAAACTGAGACCTAAAAGTGGTGAAATGAGTTAGATTAGATAGAAGAGATAGCTTGACAGAGTGGATAGAGACCTCTCCAAAGAAGTCAGGAAGACTTGAATCCATGTCCCACATCAGACCTACATTAACTGTGTGCTCTGGGCAAATCATTCAGTCCTCAGTATTCTAGATTAATAATAATAATAATAATAGTTACTTTTGTACAATGCTTTACATGTGTACATATATGTTTTATATAATGTGTAATAATTGCAATAAAATATATTATAATACACATAATATATAAGATATTTTATATGATATATGTAACCTAATGCATTTAATATAC
Organism: Myrmecobius fasciatus; assembly: GCA_023553655.1. Lineage (NCBI taxonomy): Eukaryota > Metazoa > Chordata > Mammalia > Dasyuromorphia > Myrmecobiidae > Myrmecobius > Myrmecobius fasciatus. The sequence goes on along the minus strand of JAJPUD010004617.1, from coordinate 151,401 downwards.
TTATATAACGTGATATGATATATAAAACACCTTATGTAATATATGTACATATAACTACATATATAAATATATACAAATATGTTTATGGATATATATTAACATAAATGTACATAATTGCATATATATTATGAGTTTATATACATATGGACACAATCTCATTATTTCACAACAACTCTATTGAGGTAGCAACTCAACTCCCTAAAACTCTAATAAAGGCAATGTAGTGACTAGTATTATGGCACTGCAATCAGAATAACCTGCTTCAGATACTTCCTAACTGTATAATTCTGAGCAAGTTGCTTGATCTCTTTCAGTCTACATTTCCTCGCCTCAAAAATGGTGATAATAATAGGCTGCAGAGATGTTTTAAAGAAAAAATGAATTAATATATGTGTAAAGTGCTTTGAGAAACTTACAGGGCTATGGAAATGTTAATTATTATGAGTGTATTAATAATAATTGTTTTTATAAAGCAGAGAAGTTGGCAAGATTTGTTGAGAGCATTTCCTCACCTGGTTTTCCCCCCAAACCTATGAATCATAGGCCCAGTTCCTGTGTCTTTATTATAGAAAAGGAACTTGGGTCTCCTGCCTTTCAGGACAAAGCTGTCTTTATGTAAGATTAAAATGTGTAACTATCAGAGGCAAAATGAAGAAGATCAGTAACTAAGGATGTGAACTATAGGATTGGAAAGGTCATTTAATCTCAAAAGGTTATTCAGTCTAGCTCTATGAATCTGGAGAAGATTATAATTGAATTTCGGACTCAATTTATATCTGCAGTGATATTTATTGAAATGAAACTTTAGGCAGATAGCAAATAATAGGATTTGTTTGGGTATGTCTCTGCCATTGAATTTCTATGATTTTAAAATTTACCTAAAGAACAACCTGTCAGTTTCTGGGCTCTGATCCCCACGATAGGTATGGTACTTAGGAAATCAGAGTATCACATTTTTCTTCCCTCAATGAACAAGAGAAAGCTGTGCTCCAAAAGTTGTTTTTCAATAGGTTATAACTCCTTCCTCATGGGAAGGTAACTAATTAATGCAGGCAAGCACTACACATTCTCTACCACTCCAACAATAATGTATTATCAGCAAAGAGAGGAACAACATGTCCAGAAAATTAAATAAGCAACCCCTTGATTTCAGGCAATAGGTTCAGTCAACCTTGACATCACACCACTGCTCTGTCCCTTCTTCATGCCTGAAAAGCATTCAGGTTTACTCCCAACATTCGCACCCTGCCTCCTCAGAGCTCCTGGAGTGATACTCTCTAGAACAATACATTGATGTTAGCTCTTAGAAGAAGGTTATGCTCTAAATATGGATAAGAATGAACAAAAGAAAACAAAAAGTCTTTAATTCATTCATTGTTTATCTTAATTCTAAATTTCTGGTGATTTCCCTTTTTGATTATTTCCTATTGGTGCTGTATATAACTTGTTAGTACATAATTGCTTCGACGTTGTCTCCCACATTAGACTGTGAGGATGAACTGTCCTTTGCTTTTCTTTGTATTCCTAGTGCTTAGCACAGTGCCTGGCTCTGAATAGGTGCTTAATAAATAAATATATATTGACTGAATAACTGTATTCTCTAGTCAGAGAACATGGATGCAGTTCCTTTATCTGATGTTTATTAATAGTGAGACCATATACAAGTTCCTTAATCTCCTCAGCCTCAATTTCCTCATCTGTAAAATGAGAGATTAAGAATAAATGATCCCTGTAGTTCCTTCAATCCACAAGTTTGTAATCTATGATTAATGGGAGTAGGACATCTCTGAATAAAGACTGAAATCAGAAGGAAGGGTGGAAAATGAAAAATGATAAATAGCTCACTGATGGATCTAAATTGAATTATTCAAACACTGCTCTAATTACTATATTTAATTCATTTCTAAATAATTAATTATGCTGCGGAAGGCAATTCTAGGTTAGTGGATACTATTCAAATTAGATATCCTGAGAGAGGAAGCTTGATGGAGGCTTTTGAGTTGTTGAAGAGAAGTATCTATGGATTCATCCACCTGCCTTGACCATACAGAGGGAGCCTATTCATTTGTTAATGGCTAGAAATCTCAATTTTCCTTCAATGTTCTGTTGTGGATTTCTTCCCTTTTTGCAGTATACTTTATCATTTGATGATCTTGTCACCTCCCAGGGTTCAAATAGGTGTGCTGAAACTAGTATATAAAGGTTCTTGACAGTCAATTATAAAGATTTTCAGTGGGAGCTAAATTGTCAAATGCTAAGAATCAAGGGATTCATTATTTTGTTCTTTTCTAGATTTAAGAAAGTGAGGGAGGGGCAGCTAGGTGGCACAGTGGATATAGCACCAGCCTTGAAGTCAGGGAGGACTTGAGTTCAAATCTGGTCTCAGACACTTAACACTTCCTAGCTGTGTGACCCTGGGCAAGTCACTTAACCCCAATTGCCTCAGCAAAAAAACAAAAAAAAAAAAAAGAAAGAAAGTGAGGGAGAAAATGTAACTAATGACAATTGAGCTTAAAGTGTGTCATGTGTGTAGGGTTTTTTTTTTTTTTAGTTGGTTATAAAACATAAAACAGTACAATCCTGAGTTCAACTATTTCTATGCAGATGATTTCCAAATCTGTATGTCTAATTCTTGTCAATCTCAAGCTACAGTAACTCAAAATAAGACTTTAATTGGATTTTCTGGAAGCTCAACATGTCCAAAACAGAACTCATTATTTTTTCTATCCAAATCTTCTCTCCTAAATTTACCTATTGCTTTTGTTTGGAGTACCACCATCTTTCCAATGCCCTATGTGAGAAAAATCATTATTTTCTTACTATATTAATAACTTATTTTATACACGGGACCCAAAGATCCTCTTTTTGATTATGTAGAACCAATTATTAGTGGGCTAGTTAAAAGTAAGTTTTTTTTCTATTTTTCCTTTGCTCTTGTGAAGGATGGGGCTGACAATGAGACATATTCTTCAATTTGGAGTGGGACCCTACTCAACTAGGAGATTATATTCCTATTTAAAGGGTAAAAAGAATCTAATCTAAGTGAATTCCAGCCTATTGTTCAAGTCAGATAGGACTGGGTAGAGAATAGATCATTTGTATAGATTGCTGGAAACCAATGATCTGAGAAAATGTTGACATGAACAAAGGCACATTCTCTATCCCCTGCACCTATTATTTCATTGTAATATTCATTCCCTCATTAATTGTTAACCAATCAGATTGAGACACTCCCCTTTTCAAAGGTATATTTAAATATGAAATGGCCTTGATGTTAAGTCTTTGGTTACTCAGATAACCACTGACCTCAATACATTGATTACTTGCTAGCTGAATTAATAAATTATTAATTATCCAGAAACTGTCTTTCAGGCTTCTCATTCATCTTATATATTTCAGTGTCACCCCCAACTACTCAATATCATTCTAATTTGTTGCCAATCTTATCATTTCTATCTTTCTTATTTTATTTATTTATTTATCTTAGCTTATCATTATTATTAAGATATTCTACTTTATCTACCACTTCTCATATACATCCCCTTTTGTCTTCTTTGTAACTACAACCTTAGTTCAGGTTCTGATTACTTAGTGTCTGGATGGTTACAATAGACTCCTAAGGAGTCTCTTTTTCCCAAATTCGTCCTCATAGCTATCCATCATATTGTCAGTTGTTGAATATAAGCAACTGATCATCTCACACCTCTGCTCAATAAGCTGTCGGCTTCCTATTTCTTCCAGAATCAAATATAAAGTTAACTATTTGGCATTAAAAGCTTTTTATAACTGCTTCCCCCTCCCTCTCCCTCCACCTTTCCAGGCTTCTTTCCAACCAGGTACAGTGGGCTATTTTCAGTTCTTCAAAAATGATGTGTCATTTCTAGCCTCCATATCTTTGTGGTGATTGTTCTCTATGTTTTTTTTTTGTTTCCTTGGCTTTCTTCAAATTCCATGGTGCACAAGAAATCTTTTGCAATTCCTCAGTTGCCATCCTTCTTATTCACACTGCATGAATCCTATAAGCACCTCATTGTCTTCCTTATTACAATATGAACTTTTGAGGGCAGGGACTTTGTATTTCATACTTAGTCCTGGGTCAGAGTAGTAGGTTCTTAGCACTTAGTACTTCACAAACCATAGATAATATATAAGACAAACTATTGTCTTGAATGTTTGAAGTATGAAAAGTATGCTCCTGGATTTAGTTTTTATGATCACAATATTTGTATTCGTCCTCTTTGTGTCTTTCCTAAAACTTAAGTAATGGTATCATTTTGCTACTCAATAAACTCCAGTGGAGTCACCTAAGCTTTAGAAAGAACAGATCCAGGAGGGAATCTTGTTTGGCATTTTAAAACTCTTTATAGTCTGGCTCCATCCTCCTTTATAAGGAGGGATGTGCTGGGCATTTTCACCCTGGAAGTCAGTGAAAACTACAAATCAGGATGAGATTTATGGTTTTCTTGATTATTTAGACTAATTTAGATTGGACTTAAAGGAATGTCTTGACCACATTTTTTTTTATCAGAAAGCAGTTGTTAAATATTTGCCGACACACTCCATTCCCTTCTGTACACAGCAGTCCCCTTCATATAGTCTATATTCCAGTTATATAGGCCTTTTTTTGGAAGACAATTGGAGTTAAGCAGCTTGACCAGGATCATAAAACTAGTTAAGTATCTGAGGTTGGATTTAAACTCAGGTCCTCCTGACTCCAGTGCTAGCCCTTTATCCACTGAGACCCTAGTTGCTCCAATATAGGCTTTATAAAAACAGTTCTATCCAAACAACATTCTATTCCCCATCCCCACACTTTTATATTGACTTTCTCCCATAACTAGAATGTTCTCCCTTTTCACCTCTGTCCCTTAGGATCCTTGTTTTTCCTTTAAGATGCAGCTCAAAACTTAAAGATTCCTAAGTAAGACCTTACTGGTACCCACTGATGCTAGTGTTTTACATTCTAAGATTACTTGGTATCTGTTCTTTTTGTGATTTTTATTTATCTATATATAATGTGTACTCTTTATCCAAATATATGTATTTATCTATCTACCTATCAATCTATCATTTATTCATCTATGATCTATCTAACATCCATCTATTATCTATCCATTTATTGCCATTTCTCTAATAATCTATTCATTTATATGTATACTCATTCATTTATCTATTTACCTATTTATTCGTTCATTTACCAATTGATTGGCCCCAGAAAATAATAAAGATCATTGCTACTAAGACACTACAGAACTATTTTTCACCTTTGTCAGTGGAGAGACAACTATCTCTGATGAAATCATAAAGTTATATTGTGTTGAAGCAAATGTGAAATAGGGCATTCATTACCAAGTTACCAAATTAGTCTGACCCTTTATTTGGATCATTGCAAAGACCTGACTACAGAAGCATTGCAGGAAATATTCTGTTTCTGTGTTATTAAAAAATGTATAGATCTTTGGATGAAAATCCTATTGTCCTCAGGTAACCTCTAAAAGTGTGGGCATCTGCAGTTTCTTAGGTTTGGGCATAGTTTGGGGATTGAATTTCTAGTATCTAACTTGGAAGGAGCATTTTCTCACTTCACTTGGTCTTGATATTCTACAATATTATAGGGTTGGAATCATAGTATAATAGATTTAGAGTAGAAGAGAACTTATCTAATCCAATCCCTCATTTCATAGATGAGGCCCAGAAAAACTGTGTCAGGTTTCCCAAGGTTACACAGGTAGAAGGGGCAAGAGGGGAGAGACAAATACATTACAAATAAAATTTTTGATTCTTTATCCAACATTTTTTCTCCTTGTAATGGATTAGAAAGCAATCATTTACTATATTCCATGAGCTGTGGTTAAACTTTTCTTTTTTCTTCAAGAAGTAGACTCTGCTCTGGAAGAATATCTAGAAGATCTCTGGAGGAGGTCACATTTTAATAGGATAAGGCAATATATATCTATATCTATATCTATATCTATATCTATATCTATATCTATATCTATATCTATATCTATATGTATATATATATATATATAGAGAGAGAGAGAGAGAGAGAGGAGAGTGACCAGGAAATGGAGTTTTGTTTTGAGGAGGTAAAATAGGTAGAATGTTTAAGCTGGCAGTAGACAGATAGTAGGATGTCCTGGGGGAAGGGTTGCATGGAAAGTGAAGATGAAACAAGACCTGGTTTCTGGTGTCAACCACAGTTCTAGGGCATAAGTGGACTGCTGTATACATTACCTGGGTTGGATTTAGGCCAAGAGCTGTAGCACAAATGAGTACTAATTTATCCAATTAACCCCAAATGGGCCTTTTAAAACTAGCCTGCTGTATTGATAAGCAGCACAAAAAGAGTAAAATCAATAAAATTAGCTTTCCTGACTAGCATCTTTGTGTAAATCATTGCAGACCCCATGAAATCAGATATGGATTTCTTATAGAATATAGAATGGACATAGGAAATATAGAATTATAGAGTATTCCATATCATCTTGACTTGACTAAAGAGGAAAGACAAGAAGTAAGTGCTATTTGTAGGGTAAAGACCACAAAAAAAGAGAACTTATATATGGGCATATCTCATTATATTCCACTTTGCTTTGTTGTGCTTCAGAGATTTTTGTTTTTAGCAAATTGAACATTTGTGGCAATCCTGAGTCAATTTGACACCACATTTCCAACAGCATGTACTCACATTGTGTCTCTGTGTCACATTATGAAAATTCTCAATACATTTCAAACTTGTCATTACTTTGATATCTCTTAAGATGATCTGTGATCTTTGCTGTTACTGTTGTAATTATTTGGGGTGCCATAAACTATGTCCATATAAAATAGTGAACTTAATAAATGTGTGAATTCTGACTCCTCTAGTGATTGACCATCCCCCAATCTATGTCCTTCTCCTCAGGCCTTCTTTTTCTTTGAGACACAATAATATTGAAGAATATTATATAAACTTAGTTGATAAAGTAGCAGCAGAATTTGAGAGGACTGACTCAGTTCTGAAAGAGGATCTATTGTGGGTAAAATGCTCCCAAACAGCATTACATGCTACAGAAAAATCTTTCATGAAAGGAAGAGTCAATTAATGTGGCAAACTTCATTATTTTCTTATATTATAAAATTGCCACAGCCACTCCAACTTTCAGCAACCACTACTTAGTCATCAACATCAAGGCAAGACCCTTTACCAATCAAAAGATTACAACTTATTAATTAAGATATATACATTACTTTTGACATAATGCTATTGAACATTTAATAGACTGCTGTATATTATAAATGCAACTTGTATATACACTGGAAAACCAAAAAATGTGACTTGCTTTATTGCATTTATTGCATTATTGTGGCAACCTGGAACCATCCCTACAATATCTCTGAGTTATGCCTGTAAACATTTGTTTTCAATACCTTTCCAAAGGAGGTTCAAATTTGTATTTTTTTCCTGTTTATATATCATGATTGCTGTCTTGTCTAGTAGAATGCTAAATGATAGGGTCTGTCTACAAGCCCTAAATTTCATTTTGTTTCTGACACCTGACATTTTGATTCCACCTGAACTCAGAACATAGTAATTACACAGAAGTTATTTCTAGTGTGAATTAGTCACCTAATTTTTCCACATTGATACTATCATTGTTTTTTCTAACTTAAAATAGAATTTTATTCTGAAACACTTTATCCACTATGTTGCTTTATCATCAATGTATATCACTGAGGACAAAACTAATGATCAAGTTATTCTTATTTCAATTCTTTCCATATGCCAGTTGATTTTTTTTATAAACTAATAACTTGAGAACTTGGAAACTGGCTATTAAACTTTCCAGTCAAAAGATTTCTTCAGATTTTTGGGTAGACACAAAAAAGGACATTATTTTCCCTCTTCATCACCCACACAATTGATATTCTTCATATCTCAGACATCTATTACAAAAAGATGGCATTATTTACTTTTGTAGGATTGAATTACTTTCTTTGTTCTACCTTCTTAAATTCAATACATGGGGTAGGCTCACCTAGAAAATAGTTTTCCTAAGTTCAAAGTACTTTGAGATCCACATCTCTATAAACATAACTTGCAGGTCCCACTGATGTCTTTCCCTTTTATAATATAATATGATATAAAAAGGTTACAGATACTTCAAAGCAAAGGGATTTAATAAAATGGCATGGTAAGAAAAGAAGGAACAAAATATTTTCCCTACATATCAGAGATATGTTCTCCCATAAAAGCACTGAACAATTATAGAAAGAATGGAGGCAAATGGGGAACAAATGTGCTGAAGCACTCATACAAGAAACACATTGCTAGTTTATCTCTTTTTATGGCCAATTCATGCTTCTTTTTCTGTTGGGTCTTTGGTATCTTCAAATAGTATCATAAAACTGCTTTCACCAGGTTTGTTCCCAGATGGTCTCACAATCTCTATTGGATGCTGCTTGATTGAATTTGGTCTTCATTGCCTCTAGCTTTTGGCTTACTAGGAATCCTTGATTAGCTCTTTTTTAGGGAAGAGTAGATAATGCCATACTTTTCTCTCTTTAAACCTATCTGACTTTCCCAATTTTTTTTAGAAAAGGCAAAAGCCTTTTCATGGGATCCAGTAAACCAAAATGAAACAAGAAAACAAAAATGAAAAGAAAGCCTCCACTCAGAAACTCTTAGGGGTCTTGTTCCCTTGGGTCTTGCATTTGAAGCCTGTCATGCAATTCTTTGTTCCAGATGTCAAATTCTTTAGATCAAAGAACAAGGTCCTTCTAGGGTCCAATCCCCAGGATTGGTGTTCAGTAGTAGCTTGGGTTTTACTGGCAGAAAAGTTAATTAATTTGGTGGTGCTTGTTCTATGCCTCCCATGTTTAGTCTCTGCAGTCTATACAAGTCAGATAGTATTTGCCCAATAATTATCTGAGTTATTGGTTCCCTGGTTTTTTAGCCCTGTATTTCTTCTCAATATAAATGAACAAATAGGGAAAAACATGGAGATAATGGCAAGGGCTGAGGGAAAGGTGATTGTCTCTTTCTCTGATCTGATCCTTTCAATCAAGTCTCAGAGGATTTAATATATATTTCAATATCCTGGCCTTTAAAATTCATTCATTAAATTCTTTAAAAAATTTTGCTATTATTTTTACCTGTTCATGATCTTTCTTCTTATACTCTACGTAATTTTTTAAAATGGGAGAAAGAAGAGGCAAAGATTTTTGGTTCAAGAAGAAAATAAAAAATGAAATTATTGACTAAAGTAGAATCTTCTTCTTTAAGGTGATTTTAAATAAATTTGGAAAAAAAGAGTGATTAAATATGCATAGCATTTCCCTGAGTCTAGAACTAAATAATCTTGGAAAAGTCTTTGGAACCATAGAATGGTGATCATGTAATGGAAATAGAACCCTTTGGGGCAACACCACTCTTCTGCAGACATTCACATCTTGTATTCAGACTTGTGGAAATATTCCCATTTGTTCTAGGCCCACAGAGTTAGAGAGGATGCACTGCAGGGCATTCTTGAGAGCTGACTTTGGAGTCAGGAAGACCAAGAAATTCTACGGCTAACTAATTGTCTAACTTTGGACAAGTCACCAACTCTATAGGATTAGAGGTTTTAGAAGTAGTTACTGATCTCCATTGGTGGAGGAAGATTTTCACCTAAAATTTCTTAAATCAAGGAAATGTTTCTGGGATTCTCTAACCTTGACTTGCTCAAGGTCACAGTTAGTAACTGTTTGAGGTCAGATTTGAACTTGTTTCCTGACTCTAGGCCCAACAATGTATCCATGGTGTATATTTATATGCAAGAAAAATTGAAGAATATACATGCATATATATATCTATGGATTTGTATGTACATATAGATATTCTTTAGGAGAGAATATGTAGAAATAATCATAATAGCTAGTATCAATATGAGAATTTAAAGTTTGCAAAGAGCTTAGCAAACATTATCACATTTGATCCTCACAAGAATCCCATGAATTAAGGGCTATTATTATCCTCAATTTACAGATGAGAAAATTAAATCAAGGGGCAGCTAGATGGCACATTGGATAGAGCTCTGACCCCAAAGTCAGGGTTACCTTGTTTGCCTCAGTTTCTTCATGCATAAAATGGGAATGACAATAGTACCTTCTCCCAAAGTTATTGTGAGGATCAAATGAAGCATTATTTATAAAGTGCTTATTACAGCACCTGGCACATAGTGGGTATTATATACATATAGCTATTATTATTTTTATCAATATGTATATACACATATATAGGTAGAGATGATACCTATCTATATTTTTATATCTATTTATCTATTTATATGTATATGTACACATTACGTGGACAGGATATTTTTCCAAGTATCAAAAAAGATAATGTAGTTAAACAAGCCTTTTTTTTAATCATAGAGAATAATAAGACTTTAGATGTAATACATATGTAATATAACAATAATAACTAATCTCACACTTACATAGCACTTTACAATGACAAGGTATTTTTCTTTTTTTCCTAATAATCCTGAAATCACAGAACTTGACTTAAATTGTAATCGTATTATTGACTACCTAAGGCATCATGGCAATTCTTTTGATTCTGTCTTTCTATCTTTCTTTGTGTTTTCCTCACATGTATAAAATTTGATTGTGGCCTACATTAGAGACTTTTTCAGTATTTATCAATGTGAGACTGTATGGTATAATTAATAGAAGGCTAGTGATCAGGAAGACCTGAAGAGGGAAAATGGAGCTGCTGACAAAAGTCACTGTTTAGAATCTTGGGGCTAAAGACAATGAGGTATAATTTCATGATTTTTCTCTTTTTGTGTTCTCTTATGAATAGGTCCCTAAAAACCTTTGAAAATTTTGCTACCAAAAATTTGTTTTAAATTTCTTCCTGTAAAACGCATCTCTTACCACTGACTGCTCCAAATATGCAGCATTGTATACAAACAGAGGACACTCCAAAGTTAGGTCTAAAGCTAAGAAGAAACCTCAGAGACCATTTAGCTCAACTCCTCCTTTGATAGATGAAGAAACTAAATCCCAAAGAGATACAACAACTAGAATCTTCTGCTTAAAGTTATATCAGAAAAGCCAATAAGGAGTGTGGGGGAAAACACTCTTACCCTGGTTTTCTTGACCGTGGCAGAGGCTGCATATAGAAAGGAAAAGGAAGGTCCCTTGGAGCAGCTTCATGGCGGTCGCAGGTCTTGGTGAGATGCCCTTCCCCAGCCAGCTAGGGAGTCTTCTGTCCCAGAGAGGCAGGGCCTAATTAGCAAATGGAAAAGGTGTGTAGAATGTGTCCAGTCCCAGCCCATTCTGACTTATTCGGGGGGTTTGATAACCAGAGGAAATGCACACACTCCCTCTGGGAGTTCAGTAGAAAGGAGATTTATTGTTTCAGTCTTTTACAGGAACTCCTTCTCCCCTTTTGGCAGTCGCTTGTGTTTTTGTTAATACGTTCGTTATTTTGTTCTTCTTCAACAAAAAGTCCAGGAAAGGTTTGGAGCAGAAACAAATCTTTCTTTAGAATGGATCTCACGGTTTTATAACTTTTGTTTTGAAACGGTAGCTGGGAGTAATTTGAAAGGGGGATGCTTAGGAATTGATGAGGAGGCTTTTGCTAAATTTCAAAAAGTTCCTTGACTCCTTTGCTTCTTTCTTCCCTTTCTTGACTTAGGGAGGAGAGCCATGCCATATAATTGAAGAGGAAAACAACTTTATTGGAGGCAAAATGAAGACACAAGGGAGAGCCGAAAGATCAATGGATTCGGAACCAGAAGACTCAGGTTCAAATCTTATTTCTGCCATTTACCTGTTTAACCTTGAGCAAATTACTTAACCTTCCCGTGCCTCAGTTTACCTGGATGTAAAATGAAAGAATTGAAGAAAGTGGTCTCATGATCCTTTCCAGCTCAAAAATTTATGCTCTTATACTGCAAAATTTAGGATTTGGAGAGAAGATCAATACCTGATTGCAGCCACATCCTTCTTAAGGAGAGCTAAGTTTTCTAAATGCAAATTATTTCAAACTGTATTAGGCAAAGAATCTGAAAAATAAGTAGCCAGTACTCATTGCTCCTTTTTTGAGGCTTCAATAAAGAATGAAAAGGAAAGAGAGAAAATCTCTTTAGAAGATGCAGCAGTCATGGTGGCAAAATTTTAATAATCAACTTTCTGGGAGGGAAAGAAAACATTTTTGTGTTTAATTGCATTATTAATATTTCCAATTCTCTTAAGTCTGGCCAATTATAGAACAACACAAGAAGCCCTTTGTGAATTTTTAAGGTATTAATACTCACATTGAAAATATCACAATTGGCTCATGGTAAAACTGGTATAAGTTGGCACCAGGCACACTTTGTGAACTGTGGTTTTTAACTGTTTTTTGTCATGAGTCCCTGTGGCATCCTGAGGAAGCTGAGAGAGTCCATCTGGTAATCATGGTTTTTAATGCTTAAAATAAAATTCTTAGGATTACCAAGGAAACCAATTATAATAAAGTAATTATTGAATTATTTTTTTAAAAGCACATGGATCTTTTCTCTGGAAGGTTTTTTTTTAATTTTTAGTTGATTTATTTTAATATACATTATTTTATGAACTATGTTGGGAGAGAAAAATCAGAGAAAATGGGAAAAACCATAGGAGAGTTAAAAAAAAGAAATGAACATAACATGTGTTGATTTACATTTAGTCTCCTTAGTTCTTTCTCTGGTTGAAGATGGCATTTTGTATCCAGAGTCTATTAGGATTTCTTTGGATCACTGAGAAAAATCAAGCATCTCATACTGATCATCACACATTCTTGCTGTTATTGTGTACAATGTGTTCCTGGTTCTGCTTATTTCACTCAGCATCAGTTCATGTAAATCAGCTTGTTCATTATTTTGTATAAAACAATAATATTCTATTACCTTTATGTACCACAACTTGTTCAGCCGTTCCCCAACTGATGAGCACCTATTCATTTTCTAATTCTTGTTACCACAAAAAGAGCTGCTACAAACATTTTTCCACATAGAGGTCCTTTTTCCTCCTTTAAAATTTCCTTGATGTGACCCAGTAATGGCACTGCTGGGTATGCACAATTTGGTAGCCCTTTGGGCTTGTTCTAGATTGCTCTTCAAAATGGTTGGATCACTTCACAACTCCACCAACAATGCATTAGTGTCCCAATTTTCCCACATCTCCTCCAACAGTTATCATTATCCTTTCCTGTCATTTTAGTCAGTCTGAGAGATGTAAGGTAGTACCTTGAAGGTGTTTTAATTTACATTTCTCTAATCAATAATGATTTATCTCTGGAAGTTCTAAAGGACATACAATATATATAACACAAATTCAGAGCTAGGAAGGTTTTTAGAAGGCACCTACTCTAAATATCTCATTTTATAGATGATTGGAAGCCTAGGCTGTGAGGATTGAGGGGCCCATAGATGATAAATTGTAGAAGTGGAATTGAACCCAGGTCCTCTGATTATAAATCCCATTATATCAAACTGGGCATGCAAAATTTAGAGAAACTAGGATAATGTAGAAAAATGCGAGGCAAGATGGAGTAACCAGATGGCATTTTCTGAGAGGTACCAATATTCTCCATAGTGCTTATGATGGTTAGTTAGAATATAGTGTCAAGGTAGGCATTATCATGGTTCATGGACTCAAATAGTGTTTGAGCCCATCACTTGTGTTCTGGTCCATAATGACAAGAAGAATCGCTAATCTCAGTCAAACTTTGCTTGTTTGAAATTAGATATTTAAGGGAATTTAGGCAAGAGAGTAAAGGTAAAACAACACAGATATATCATTTCTCCTGAAAAACCAATTCCAAATAGAGGCAACTAGGTGGTATAGTGGATAGAGTGGTGGGCCTGGAGTCCCTAATTCTGCCTTAGACAATCTCTGTGTCCTTAAGGAAAACACTTAATCTCTACCTCATTTTCTTCATCTGGAAAATGAAAATAATAGTACCTATCTCCCAAAGTTGTAAGGATTAAATGGGATACTATTTGTAAATTGCTTAGCTCTGTGCCTGGCACATATTATATGCTATATAAATGTTATAAAAGCATAGAAAAGAGCTATTGTCTTTATGCATAAAGATCTCATAAAATATTTGCTCCATCTTGGGTGACAACAGAAGGTTACAGAAGCAAGAAGAGTCACACAATTACTGAATGATATAAACTTATTTCTCCCAAACAACTGTTGGAAGAAGTTCTTTCTCCTCTCCTTTTCTTTTTCTTTTTTTTTTTTTTTTGCATCTGCAAGAATTATATTGTGTCTCTATCTGGCATATCCTGGTAAGTATAAAGATAGCAATATATATGAATAGATGTCAGAGTCAATTTCCAGAAATAAATTGGGGTGTGGCTGTGTGGAATCATACAACTGCAGCTGTGCAGAATGCAAGGCTTCTAGCAGCCTCACTTCCTGCCACTGGCTATTCTATTGTCAGCAAACAGAACCTGCATTGTTAAGGGCATACAGGCTAATTTGAGGATGCAATGAATCTTTCTTCTCAGCAGGACTTTCCTCTGCAAGATATCTTAGGAACTTCTCCCAAGACAGGAAGACCTGGATTTGAGTTTGGACTTGATCACTAGCCTTTCAAACATAAATTAAATTGATCCTTAGTTTCTTCATTGGTTAATTTGGGATAAATTTTAGTATTTGTCTCATAGGCTTGCTGTGAGGATTAAATATAATGTAAAGGACTTTGTAATTCTTAAAATGTTATAGAAAACACACTATTATTTTTTATTATAAAATCAGTATTATTTTAAAAAGTGTGAGATTTCAAGTGTGTAATACTCTCTCTAGGGCTAATCTCTCAATCTACACTTACAGGGAGTTTTCAGGAGTGCTATTTCTAACTCAGTAGGGGAAGCTAAGTTTCTAGTCCTGCCACTCATGAGTTTCCACCAATATGCTTCCCAGTAACAATCTGTCAGCCAGCCTCAATAAGTTTTTAAGAAAGATATTTTACTAAGAAAGTAGAGTAAAGCAGTGTTTCCTTTTAAAACCTGGTTTTACACTCTCCACTAATAGAAATAGCATCCATGGCGATAGAATTAAAATACAATAGAGAACATAAATGGCAAAAGGTTACATACAAATAAATGAAGTTCCCCTTCAGCATAGCTTTTTGATGGAGTCATTTCTAGAATCTACTCCTTTTTATCTAAAGGTTTACCAAAAGTAGACTTTTAGATGGATACCAGATATCAATTCTGTTCAATAGCTCAACTTCTTTTTTGGGGGGTTTAATTCCACAGTTTTGATAATAAACACTTTGAGATACGGTTTGAAGTTTGGAATTACAAGGTTCCTTTCATGATCTATTTTTTTTCCAATTTGAATCAACACTCATATGCTTCCATCTAAATTTCCTTATAATTTTGTGTAGTTCTATAAAATAGTGTATGTTTGAATTTTTATTGATAGCATTTTAGCATTTAGCACTTTTAGCAGTGATACCATTTTTATTGGTATCACATAAAATGTATAAGTTAGTTTGGAAAATATTATGATAACAACATCATTATATTTGAATCTGACAAAACCAAAAAAAATATTGAATGTCCCTCCAGTTCTTTAGGTCCTTCTTCATTTCAATTGCCATAATTTTAGAGTTCACTTTATAAATTATATGGTTCTCTTATGAGTTTTTAGGTAAGTTAATATTTGATGTTTTTTGATATTGTAGATGGCATTTTGGGTTATATTTTTGTGGTTTTATTGCTAATAAATAAGAATGCAATTTGTGGCTTGATATTATATCCCATGATTTTTCTGAACTTTCTATTCATTTGGAGGCTAAATAGGTTAAATTTTAAAATTATATTATTGTGTCATTTGTACTTCATATTTTAATTTTAAATTCATTAAAATGTGATCTCTAGAGGAGACACAATTGTTTTATCTTTGTACTTGTATTCCCATTACAATGCTTTGTGCACATTTTTGTTGTTCAGTCATTCAGTCATGTTTGGCTCTTTGTGACCCTGTAGATCATTCATGCCAATATTGTCCATGGGATTTTCCTGGCAAAGATACTGGAGTGGTTTGCCGTTTTTTTCTCTAATGAAATAAAGCAGGAGTTCAATGCCTTGTACATGATCACTAGTAAGTATCGAAGGTCAAATTTGAACTTGTCTCCCTGACTCCAGACCCAGTGCTCTATATCCACTGAGCCACTTAGCTGCTTCCACTTTGCATGTAGTAGGTATTTGAAAAATACTTCATTCAATCATTTAGTTCAATTTGTTCAAACCAAATTCATTACCTTCCTAACTTCTGCACTATTATTCAGGTTACCACTATCTTCTCCGTAACATATGATCAGAACATAAGTGTCATTTTCATCTCCTCAGCCTTTTTCTCTCTGTTACTTAATTTCTTGCTAAATCCTATTAGGTCCACTTTAGCAACATCTCTCATATACTTTCCAATCTGTCTTCTTACACTGATATTTCTCATCACCTCCTGCCTAGGCAACAACTTTCTAGGTGATTTTTCTGCAGCTCTTTCCATTCCAATCCATTATCCACTCAGCTAAAAAAAAAATTTTCTTAATGTGCAGTTCTGACCATGTCACATGTCTTTTCAATAAGCTCTGGTAGTTTCTTATTACCTCCATCATCAAATAGAAAATGTTTTGACTCTAAAAACCCTTTAAACTGCCTTTCTTACCTTTCTAATATAATTTTATAATACCTAACTCACCCCACACATATTCTGAGATCTAGTAACATTGACCCCCTTGCTATTTTTTGCATGAGATACTCTATCTCTGGATTTCCTGCATTTTCACTGGCTATCCTCCATATCATCTCTCCACTTAATTCTACTTCCTGGCTTCCATGGCTTCTTTCCAATTTCAACTAAAAGTCCAATCTTTTTTAATGAGGGCTTTCCTTGTCTTTCTTTATGCTAATGCCTTCCTTCTGAGATTATCCCTAATTTGTCATATAATGTTATACTATATGTTACATATGTTGCATATATTATACATACATGCATGAATACTACATATATAGCTGTTTTCATATACTCTCATATTAATCATGCTGCAAAAAAGACAAAAAAGCCACAAAAGTAACCCAAGAATAATAAAGTAAAAAAAAAGGTTGTTTTTATCTATATTCAGACTCCACTGATTATTTCTCTAGAGGTAGACAGCATTTTTCCACCATTAAGTCTTTTAGAAATGTTTTGCTTTATGTATTACTGAGAATAGTTAAATAATTACACAGTTGACCATCATAAAATATTGTTATTATTGTGTAAAATGTTCTTCTTATTTTTCTCATTTTATTTTGCATCAATTCATGTAAGTCTTCCTTCATCTTATCACCTAATAGTATTATATCACAATTATGTACCACAACTTGTTCAGCTATTCTCCTATTGATGAGCATTTACTCAATATCCAATTATTTCACAACATGAAAAGATTTGCTTTAAATATTTTTGTACATATAGATTCTTTTACTTTTTCTTTGATCTCTTCATATGTACAGACTTAGTAGTAGTATTGCCAAATCAAAAATTATGAATAGATTTATAGCCTTTCAGGCCTATATAGATCCAAATTAATCTCTACAGTGCGGTAGTGTTCTAATTTTCCCACCCCCCCCTTGTTTTTCTTTTCTGTCATATTAGCCAATCTAATAGATGTGATTATTTTTCATTTCTCTAATTAAAAGTGATTTAGAGTATTTCTCCATATGCTTATAGATAGCTTTGATTTCTTCTTTCCTCTTTATATCCTTTGTCTATTTATCAATTGGGTAATGACTTGCATTCTTCTAAATTTGACCCAGTTCCTTATTTATTTGAGAAATGAGGCTTTGTTTTTTTCAGAATAACTTGCTGTAAATTTCCATCTTCTTCCTCCAGCTTCCTGATTCCTTTCTAATCTTGGCTGCATTGACTTTGTGCAGAAATTTTCTTAATTTGATTTAATAAAAACTATTCATTTTGTATCTTACAATACTCTTTGTCTCTTGTTTAGTCATAAATTCTTCCCATATTCCTCAATCAGAAAGGTAAAATATTCAATGATCCTCTAATTTGCCCTTTAATTCTAAATCATGTGTCTATTTTGATCTTATCTCAGAATATGATGTGAATGTTGGTTTTGACATTCTGCTGACTGCTTTCTAATTTTCCCAGAAATTTTTGTCAAATAGTAATTTCTTGTCCTCAAATCTTGGATGTTTTGCTTTATCAAATGCTAGATTACCATGGTTGTTTACTACTTTTATTATATGCTATATCCTATCCTACTGATTCCCCCACTCTATTTCTTGGCTAATACCAGATTATTTTGATGATTACCACTTTGTAATATAATTTGATATGTGGTACTGCTAAGCCAACTTCCTTCACATTTAAAAAAAATTCTCCTCCCCCTTAATATACTTGAATTTTTGTTTTTCTGGATGATTTTTTTTTCTATCCTGCATAGTATACATTTCAGACCAGGAAAATGGCTGAACTAAGACCCCACTCAATGCCATGCAACTACTATCTAAACTCACTGAGTACTCAGCCTAGGACTGGTAAATGTTACTCATCTTATGTGTAATTCCCTTCCTCAATCTGCCCCAGGGTTATCCTAAAACTGATTAATAGGTAAGAGAGTTGCCAGTTGAAATATGTTTCCATATCCTACATATGGTTGGGTTCTTCCTGTTTGGGCTGGAACCTCTTCTTGCTTTAAACATGGAATGATCCTTTTTCAGTTTCTATATGATGTAATACTCTATATGGGGATGCTCCTATCCCCACTGTTCTAATATCTCTCTGCCTGTTTTTTTTATGCTAATCTGGTCTGGAAACATGATTCACTCTAATTTCTTTCTTATATTTCCCAATGAGGTTTCTAGATGTTTATATAGGAGTTCTATAGTTGTATTAGGAAACTCAGCTGTAGGTTCCCTGCTACTCTACCATCTTGATTTCATTTCAAAGGAGAGTTAATATTGTAAGTTCTTAAGGCCCAGCTCCAGTCTTAACACTTCCATGAAGCCTCTTTACCTACTCTAATCCACTTTGACTCTTCCCTTTTGAATTTCCTACTATAATGGTACCACACAGTTTATCATTTAATTGCTCTTGGTTTCATTTGACTTTCTCTTTTCTATTTAACTGCCACTTACTCCTCGGGAAGTAGAGACAATGTCAAATCCTATATCTTTCATGGTACCTAGTATAGGACTGGGAGTATAATGAGCTTTCAGGAAATTCTTACTAAATGATTTGACTTTTGAGAATCTTTCTTTGAAATTATCCAGATTTGATTCAAGGTCCAGCTGACACACTTCATTTTAAAGAAGTTAATGTGTTTATCAATATGAATGGACTATAAGGTAAATTTAAAATTAATATCAGTCCATGTTCAATAGATTAAAATAGTTCTTCCAAAATTGTTCTGTGTCCCTTTCCTTTTCACAAAAATCATAGAAATGCTCAAATTTACCTTGGCACTGGCCAACAGTTTATGTTTCCAAATTCTATCTTCTAGGTTCATATTGAAGAGCATTATGTTTCATAATTACATCATGCATCAGGAAACTGGAAATGAAAACACCAAAGATTTGCAATTGTTTTTTTTTTCTTGAATAAATTACCAGAAACATTCTAGTTGTAGACACACAGTTTCTTTTACAGTATGCTAAACAACAGTATCCTTAAAGCCTCAAGAGTTTAACAGTTTCATTTCTATATTGTGATCTTTCAATTAAGAGCTTCCCAGGAATCATTATTCACTTATGAAGAACTATTATGAACATTTTCTGGGTGGGAAATCAAATCAAGACTTGAAGGGACCTTACATATCCATAATGTGAGGGGATCTGAACACTGAATATATATGTTTTTCAGTCTATTCTTCTATAATTTTTATACTTTCATTCACAATACAAATTAATGCACAACAAAACATGGTAAATACATTAAAGACATGCAAAACAAAGTTCTATATGAGATATAGTACTTATAGGGAAATGAAGGATGCCTTCATAAAGGAATTAGCTTTTGGGCTGGACTTTATCAGGTGAGTAATAATTCAACAATTATAGAAGGGATAATATTCCACATAATCTTAGATGTGAAGAGACCCCAAAGATCATCTAATCCAATCTGTACGTGAACAACAATACCCTCCTCTGTACAAATCAGTCAGTCAATTAATACTTATTAAGTGCCTACTGTGTGCCAGATGAGCTAAATGCTGGAAGCAGTCAACCAGCCTTTGACTTCTGCATAACATGTAAGTAGTCATCTACCCATTACCTGAATACTGCTTTCCAAATTAATCTATTCTACTTTTACATAGATCCAGTTGTGTTTTTTTCTGATATTAATGCTATATTTGTCTTTACATGACTTCTATCTATCTTTTGGAATTGTGTCCCCTCAGGTCAAACAGAACAAGTCTAATCTTTCCTTCCTTGAAGCTACTTGAAAAAGCTACATTGCTTCTCTTAAATCTTCCGAACATCCTAATAATCCCCAGGTTCTTAAAAAAACCAATCTTAATCTGGCATAATCTGAAGACCCTTCCCTGTTCTAGTAGGTTGGAAGAAGAAAAAGCATTTAATAAACACTTACTAGAGGCCAGGCATTTTATAAATATTATCTCATTTGATCCTCACAATAACTCTGGGATGCCATTTTTCAGTTGAGGAAACTGAGGCAGACAGCAGTGGTTTTCCTATGATCACACAGCTAGGAAGTGTCTTAGGTTAGAGGTGAATAGAGTTCTATCTACTTCCAGATCCAGCACTCTACATACTATGCTCCTATACTACTTCCTAGCAGCTCTACTCTGGATACTCTACAGATTATTAGTATTGAAAGAATAAATTATTAGTATTCTTTCAATAATATGGTACTCATAAATGTACATGCAACTCCATATATGGTGTGACCAGAATAGAATTATGCCTCATTCTCAATACTATGTCTCTTTTTCATGGAAGCTATGACAGTCATATTTTCTTGGCCTTCTTGCTATTGATTCATATTGAGCTTATTATCCACTGAATGATAGATGACTTACTTGGGACAAGCAATAAGCTTGATGCAGCTTCATTTTGGAACAGCGATTGTCATACATATCTATTGTTCTCAAGGAAATGTTGGCTTTGGCAAGAATCAGGAAATAAAGAACTACTCCTTACTGTGCTCAGGTTGATCTATGACTTGAGCATTTCAACTGTACTATGTTTAATATGATAGCAAGGCTAAAATATAAACAGAAATCACAGTGGCATAAGCCTATGCTATTTTTGGTATATGCATAGAATGTTATCAGAAATAAAACCATAAAGTTTACCCTATATTTGTTAATATATGTATGAGAATTAATCAATTTGTGTCTTAGAATTGAAAATAGTGGAGACAATGGAGAACTCCATAGTCAGTGTCTGTATCAAGGAATAGTTATAATAAGGCTTATTTTCTAACTGGATAAGTGCAGAAAAATGCCCATAAAATATTTGTAAATGTACAACACATGAGTCAGCTGTTGAAGCCTTTATATAAGTGATAGAATTCTAATAAGGAACCTTGAAATGCATACAACACACAATATAGAAAACCAATGGATAGCTAAGCCCTACCCTGTTGTAGAGAATGGGCAATTTACCAGTTTACAAAATAACCCCAGAGACTTTTCAAAGCCCAAGTCAGACAATGTCCCATAACCATCTACTATTTATTAAGTAGTTAATCAGCAGTCTTAATGAACTCTCAGACAGCAAAGATGGAAAATCACCTAAATAGATTAAAAAGAAAAGAGCCTAGCCTATTATTGAGATTCACAGAACTAGATAAAAACTTAGAAAACTATCATATTGATGAGGATAAAATTATGTATTGTTGACTCTTTTTTTCCTCACTACCCCAACTATTCTCAGAGAACTCAAAACAAATGTATCTCACTCACAGGAGAATGCCAGTTCAAATGATTTTAAGTCTAGAGATGATTTTGCCCTAATATCTTTTTGTAGACTGGAAAAAAATACATTCATAAAGGACTGAGATTGCCAGTCTTAGTATTTAAGAGTTCAGAGTTACCATTATGTGATGTTAATAATCAACCATCTAAAGATTTCAGAACTCAATGTTAAGAATTTCAGTGATTTACCTAAGCCATAGGTACAACTGTTACTTTACTGCTCAATAAACTTTGGTTGTTTTCTATCACCTCCAGGATCAAATACAAAATGTTCTGTTTGGCATGCAAAGATCTCCATGACTTAGTTCCATCTTACTTTTTAAATCTTTTTAAATTTTATTTCCTAGGCACATATTCTAAACCAGTGACACTGACCTCTTGAATGTTCCATGAATAATATATTATTTCTCTTGACTCTGGGCATTTTTTTCTTCCTATCCTTCATGGCTGAAATGCTCTATCTTCTCAAATCCAACCACTGGATATCCTCGCTTCTTTTCAGTCCCAAATAAAATCATTTCTTTTATAGGAAGTCTTTCCCCAAACCTTTAAATTCTAGTGCCTTTCCTGTTGATTATTTCCTTTTTATGCTGT
This sequence comes from Myrmecobius fasciatus, assembly GCA_023553655.1. Lineage (NCBI taxonomy): Eukaryota > Metazoa > Chordata > Mammalia > Dasyuromorphia > Myrmecobiidae > Myrmecobius > Myrmecobius fasciatus. The sequence continues at coordinate 128,840 of JAJPUD010004617.1, read as the reverse complement.
ATATAGTTTGCTTTAGGCATATTTGTTTGTATTTTGTCTCCCCATTAAATTGTAAGCTCTCTTAGGGCAAAAACTATCTTCTCTCTCTTTTTATACTCCCAGAGTTTAGCACAGTGATTGGCACATAGTAGGTAGTTTATCAAAATTTATTAGTTAACTTATCAAGAATAACAGAAGTATCAAAAATGAAAGAACTGAACTTACCACCAATGAAAAAGAAATTAAAGCAATAATTAGGAGTTATTTTGCCCAACTGTATGCCAGCAAGTCTGACAATCTAATAAAAATGGATGAATATTCACAAAAACATAAACTGCCCAAAATAACAGAAGAAGAAATAAATTATTTAAATAGTCCCATTTTAGAAAAAGAAATTGAACAAGTCATCAATGAACTATTTAAGAAAAAAAAATCTCCGGGGCCAGATGGATTTACAAGTGAATTCTACCAGAGCAATTAATTCTAATACTATGTAAACTATTTGGAAAAATAAGTAAAAAAAGAAGTACTGCCAAATCCCTTCCATGACAATAGAGTATTGATACCTAAACCAGGAAAAGCCAATTGGAAAAGAAAATTCCAGACCAATCTCCCTAATTAATATTGATGCAAACATTTTAAATAAAATATTATCAGCAGGATAATACACTATGACTAAGTGGGATTTACACCAGTAATGCAGGGCTGGTTCAATATTAAAAAAAAAAAAAACAAAACTATTGCCTTAATTGACCATATCAATAAAAAAACCCAACAAAAATAATATAATCTTAATAGATGCAGAAAAAGATTTTGATAAAATACCATGCCCATTCCTATTAAAAACACTGGAGAGTATGGGAATAAAGGATTTTTACCTGAAAATAAGAGACAGCATATATCTAAAACTATTAGCAAGCATTATTTATAATGGAGAGACTGGATGCATTCCCAATAAGATCAGGAGTTAAAAAAAGGATGTCCAGCATCATCATTATTATTCAATATTATACCAGAAATATTGGCTTTAGCAATAAGGAAAGAAAAAGGAATTAAAATAGAAAATGAGATAAAACTATCACTCTTTGTAGAGATATGGTGATATACTTAGAGAATCTTAGAAAATCATCCCAAAACCTATTTTAAATAAGTAACAGCTTTAGCAAAGCTATAGCATATAAAATAAACTCACAGAAATCATCAGTGTTTCTATATATTACTGAGAAAGTCCAGCAGCAAGAGATAGAAAAATTCCATTTAACATATTTGTAGACTAAATATAATATTTGGGTGTCTACCTGCCAAGACAAATATAGGAACTATAAAGAACACAGTTACAAAACACTGCTCACATAAGTAAAATCAGATCTAAACAATTGGAAATAATTAATTGTTCATGGGTAGGCCAAACTAATATAATAAAAATGATAATTTTACCTAAATTGGCCTACTTGTTTAGTGTCATACTGCCAAATCGAGTATCAATTCGCCAATCAAATGTGAATCAAAATGCCAAAAAATCATTTATAGAGCTAGAAAAAAATTCATCTGGAAGAGGAAAAGGGCAAAAATATCAAGGGAATTAGTTTATTAAATATAAAAGATGGTGGCCTAGCAATACTAGATCTAAAACGCTAATATAAAGCAGGAGTCATCAAAACCATTTGGTACTGCCTCAGAAATGAAGTGGTGGATCAGTGACATAGATTAATTATGTGACACAATAATCAATGACTATAGTAATTTGATAAACCCCCAAACTCTAGCTTCTACTATAAGAACTTACTATTTGACAAAAATTGCTGAAAAAACTGGAAAATAATGTCAAAACTTGCCATAGACCTATTTTCACATCCCATAACAAAATAAGGTCAAAATGAGCACATAATTTGGGCATAAAGGCTGATACTATAAGCAAATTAAGAGATCTGGGGTTAATTTACCTATCAGGTCTTTGGAGAAAGGAGGAAATTATGACCAAAAATGAAATAGGGAGTTGTTATGAAATGCAAAATAATAGGCAGCATATATCTAAAATTATTAGCAAGCATTATTTGTAATGGATAGACAGAACACATTCCCAATAAGATTAGGGGTTTAAAGAAAGTTTAATTACATTAAATTAAAGAGTTTTTGCACCAAAAAACCCAACAGAAACAAGCTTAAAAGGGAAATATAAAGCTGTGAAAAAAAATTTTCAAGCCCATGTTTCTAATAAAGACTTCATTTCTAAAGTACGTAAAGAACTATGTCAAATTTATAAGAACACAAGTCATTCCCCAATTGATAAATGGTCAAAAGATATGAACAGATAATTTTCAAATGATGAAATTAATCTATAGTCATATAAAAAATTGCTCTAAATCACTATTGATTAAAGAAATACAAATTAACACAGGCAACTCAGGTACCACTCATTCCTCTCAGATTGGCTAAGATGACAGAAAAAGATCATGATAAATATTGGAGTGGATGTGGAAAAACTGGTACAATAGTGCATTGTTGGTGGAGTTGTGAAATGAGCCAACCAATGATGCCCAAAGGATTACAAAACTGTATGTACTCTTTGACCCAGCAGTGCCACTACTGAATCTGTATCCCAAGGAAATCATAATGGAGGGAAAAGGACACACATGTGCAAAAATATTTATAGCAACTCTTTTTGTGGTGGCAAAAAATTGAAAAATGAGTAGATGTCCATCACTTGGGAAGTGGCTGAATAAGTTATGAAATATGAAAATAATGGAATATTATTATTGTATTAAAAATGATGAACAAGCTCATTTTAGAAAGAGCTGCAAAAATTTTCATGAACTGATGCTGAGTGAAACAAGCAGAACCCAGAATGCTTTGTCCAGAGTAACAGTAAGCTTGTACAATGATCAACTATGACAGACTGAGTTCTAAGTGATTCAATGATCCACAGCAATCCCAATAGACTTTGGATAGAAAATATCACCTGAATCCAAAAAGATAACTATGGAGATAGAATGTAAATCAACACATAGTATGTTCACTTTTTTTTCTCTCTCATGGTTTTTCCCTTTTGTTCTGATTTTTCTCTCCCAACATGATTCATAAAGAATTGTGTATTAAAAGTTAATATACATGTATAACCAGAAAAAAACCAAAACAATTAATTTAAAAAAATAAATAAATTTATGGGGAAAAAAAGAATAAGATATCATTACTTATATAATTAAACACAAAATCATGATTATGACATACATCTCTTTTACTACTTTGTATTAAATTTTATTTTGTGCTTCTATATCATATATTTTTGTTATTGAAAGATGTTTTCATGCTATTTATAATGCTTTTATATATATATATATATTATATATGCATATATATAACATGTTTGCATATATAATATTTTTACATGTTTATATAAACATACTGTTTATATGATTTTATGTAATCATATATTGTTTATAATTCCACACACTTATATTACTAATATGTATTTTTGCAATATTTGCAAATACAGTAATATGCACATAAATTATACTTATAATTCCATATGTTCTATATAATTGTGCATATAATACACACATATATGTATATATGCATACATATTTACATCTATACAGTGTAGATAAGTATATATATGCATATACAGATATAGAGTATAATAATTGTTAACGTTTACTTTTACTTTATCATTGCTATGATATGTAATTGTAGCATAATAGAGCCATGTGGCATAATACAATCCTAGCCATGTCTAATTAGACTCCATGACTCTTGATTTTCTCTTTTAAAAACATTTTTACTCACAAATGATGACTCCTTGGTAGAGAGTAGGAAGGGAGAGATAGGTTCAATTGTGGCTAATATAAAAATAGTCCTCAAATCTCCTTTTTAAAAAGAATAAAGGAAAATTATCTCGAGGAGAAACAAATTATTCTGAGATAAAAGCAGCCCTTGAGAAAAAGCGCTTGAGGAGAGACACAAGTTCTGAGAGGAGAGGACTGGAGTGAAAACAGGCCCCTTAGCGGAAGTATTGACTGATTGTAAAAATGGCTACAAAGCTTTGTTTCCAGCAGCTACATTATGTAAAACTGTTTTTTAAAATGAACTTGAAAATTTGTTTTTGGAAAATTCTGAATCAAAGAACTGTTTTGAGACTGTGGTATATTAATTATTTGTGTCTTCATTGTATGATTTTGAAGGGAGTACCTACATTGATGATAACACAGATTTATTAGCTGAAAGAAATTAGCAGTCTACAATTTTCAACTTTTAACCCAAATTTTTCTACTTAAGGAAATTATTTCCTAGGGAAGTGAAATAATTTGTCCAAGGTCCAACACATCCTAAAGTGGGTTTTGAACTCAGGTCCTCTGATTCCAGCCTGCTTGTAATTTTCACTGTTAACATGTTTTCTCTTATTGACTCCATTCTTTTATATATATATATAAAGGGATTAATTCCTAAATCACTATTGTTAACACATAGGAATAATTCATGGTCCTTATTATTCAATTCAACAGCAAACTTTTAAGGGATGTTTACCATGTGTGACAAGGTAATATGGTATGCTTGATAGGGGATTGGTTTTGAGGCTAGGTACATCTTTTTTCAAGTCTCACCTTTGACAAGGACTATCAATTAGACCACAGGTAAACAATTTAATTTCTCAATGTTAAAGTTAATAATAAATCTAAGATTTAAATTTACAAATGAGTTGCTGATATGTATTGGTGCCAAGAATTCCATATTGGTTTTCTATACCAATAAAATTACATGTTCTCATCAAAAGAAATAAAAATAGGAGACATAATGCTAGTGACTTGGAATGCAAAGAGCAAAAATAAACAATAAAATAATCTTTGACATCAAGGAGTGAACTTTCTAATGGACATATACCCATACAGAAATAACTTAGAACAAAGGTAATTGAGGAAGGAGAAAACACTAACAATTTGGAAGGAAAAGGAAGGAGAAGTTTCACATAAAATGGTGCCTGAGCTAAGCCTTAAAGAAAAACATAAATACTGAGGGGTATATATGAAGAATTGGAACTAGAGCTCAAGTCTCTTGATTCCCAACCTTATCATCTTTATAGTGCATTTTCTTTGACAGAAATGCTTTTGATTGGATGTTCTATACATTATGAAATCCAATATGTTTCAAATAACCCATTAAAAATACAAAATCTTTTCATTAAACAAACCTTTTAAAATATGTGCTTTTAGAAATTAGGGACAAAAACATTATTAAATTCCTAGAGCAAGCAGTTGGAAACAGGGGAAAAATATGTAGGAGCATGTAATTCCTAAGATCCACTTAGCAGAACACAAATAATTTAATAGCAATGCAAGCCAGGGTTCTTAGAGTCAATCATTTCCATTTCTACCACTGGCTAGAATTGTTTAAAAATGTTTTAAATTTCATTAAGTTTTTCCCAGCTTGGTATTTCCTCATCTCTAATGGCCAAACATAAAAAAGACTTGGATGAACAACAAAGCCAGCACACAATCCCAGTCATCCTTCCCGCAGACCAGCCTTCTTTCATAGGAAATGACATCATAATGACTAAGCTACCATATCTGATCACATTTCCAGTTAAAAAGATCAAACTTCCTGTCTCATAGTATTTTAATTCAGATGTCCAAATCATATTTGTGGTCAATCAGTATTGGTAACCCTAGCAGCAAAGTCAGAATGTTGGCTGTGATTATGAAAAGGAAGCTATACATACGTGCAAAAATATTTGTAGTAACCCTTTTTGTGGTGGCAAAGAACTGGAAACTGAGTGGATGCCTATCAGATGGAAAATGGTTGAATAATTATGGTATATGAATGTTCTGCAATATTATTGTTCTATAAGAAATGATCAGCAGGATAATTTCAAAAAGTCCTGGAGACACTTACATGACCTGATGCTAAGTGAAGTGAATAGAACCAAGAGAGATGGTACATAGCAACAACAAGATTATATGATAATCAATTCTGATGGATATGGCTCATTTTAACAACAAGGTGATCCATACCAGTTCCAATGGTTTTGTGATGGAGAGAGCCATCTACACTCAGAGAGAATATTGTGAGGACTGAATGTAAATCACAACATAGCATTTTTCACCTTTTTTTTTTGTTTTCATTGCTTGCATTTTATTTTCTCATTTTCTCCTTTTTTTGGATCTGATTTTCTTGTGCAGCATGATAATTGTGGAAATATATATATATATATATATATATATATATATATATAAGAATTGCATGTGTTTAACATATATTGAATTACTTGCTATCTAGGGGAGAAGGTGGGGGAAGATAGAAATTTGGAACGCAAGGTTTTGCAAGGGTGAATGTTGAAAACTAACTGTGAATATGTTTTGAAAATAAAAGGCTCTATTAAAAAAATGAAGGGATAAGTCTATATAATATCAATTTCAACAGTACATTTTCTTGCCTTTTCTTTCAAAACCTACACAGGAAATATTTCCTCATTTGTTGCCTTTCTAGCCACTCCTCCCAAAACAGAAGACTTGAGATGTTAGTTACATGACAAGGACAAAAGAGAAGCACTATCAAATAGTAAGGAGACAACTGATCCTGGAATCTGGAAAAATTGGGTGCAAGTGAATATGTGATTCTAGTTAAGTCTCTTTACCTCTCAGTATCCCTGGCTATACAACAAAGTCTTGATTAGTGTGAATAATGAATTCCATGAAATAGCTACATTATTTGGATCTGAATTGTATGTTTCTTTTGGACTGAAACAAATGACCATATTTTACATAATTATAATTTCTAATAGTGTGAATTTAATATTGTTATTGTTGTTCAGGCATATCTGACTCTTTATGACCTCCTTTGAGGTTTTCTTGGCAAAGATATTAGGGTGGCTTGCCATTTCCTTCTCTAACTCATTTTGCAAATGAGGATACTGAGGCAAACAGGATTTGTCTGGAGTCACATAGCTACTAAATGTCTGAGACTGGATTTAAATTTTAAAAGATGTCTTCTTGACCGCAGACCCAGCACTCTATACACTGTGCCACCTAGCTGTCCTGTGAATTTGAATACAAGTAAGTGACTATTTCATGGGATTAATTATTCACATCAATAGGGATGTGATTTGCTGTGATTTGCAGATAGCTATTGATCTTCATTGGCAGAGGGAGTTTCCACAATGGAAACTCCTTATGAGCAAGTAAAATCATGGGTTTGGCCATCTCCTTCTTGAAGCTTCCAACTAAGCAAGGGTTTTACTTAACAGAATCAGAACAAATAAAACACCATGATTTCAGAAATTCATAAGAAATTTCATGATGGGTCAGAATGATCCATCCAATTTAGAATTCTTTGCTAATGACCTGAAAATGGAATTTTGTCTTAATGCATGATTGTGCTCTGAAACATCAAATACAAACAGTGAAGAATGCATTAAAAACTTCCATTCTTTTGAATTATACCTTGACAATAAACAAAGGAGCTAACATTTAATTTCTTCCTCAATCACTTTATGTCTCTCTCTGTTTCTCTTTCTCTCTGTGTCTCTCTATTTTGTAAGGCAATTGGAATTAAATTACTTGCCTAAGGTCACACAGCTAGTAAGCATTAAATGTTTGAAGATGGATTTTAATTCAAGTCCTCCTGACTCCACTGTGCCAACTATCTGTCCCAAATTTATATATATATATATATATATATATATATATATATATATATATATATATATATATGTATATTGGTGTTGCATCTTGGAGTACACATTGGATAAGTTTTCTCTTGCCTATTAATTAAAAAAATGTCATTAAAAAAAGATAAGATTATCTGAGTTTGGGATTGGGATGCCTCTGAATTGATTTCTTTACAAATAACACATCCCAAACCAAATGAAATACTAATAAAGCAACTAGTTACCCTAAATGAGATTAAGATAGGAGGCAAGGTAGGATGGACAAACTCCAACCTAGGATAATGAAAGCAATTTTAGATAAACATTATTGAGCTATCAGGGATCATTTAAAATTTTTGGAGAATAAAAGAGCTTCCATAGGACTGGATAAGGGCAAATGTTCTTTAAAGTTCTAAAGTACCCTGAGGAATTTGTGGGGCTTTCTTCTCTAATTGTGTTGACATGAGTCAACCACCACTTGCAGTCTATGCATGATTTTTGCCTAAACTTAAGCAATTAAATAGCATGATGAATAGAGCTTTAGGCCTGAAATCAGAAAGACTTCAGTTCGAGTACAGGCTCAGATGCTTCAAATGCCTCAGTTTCATCAACTGTAAGTAAATCTATCTTCCAAGATTGGTAAGAGGATCAAATGAGATAATATTCATAAAGTGCTTAGATACTACATAGCATATGCTTAATGAATTCTTGCTCTCCTTTCCCCTGTACAGTCTTCCTGAAGGACTTCCCTTATTTATTTCATCATGAGTCCCTGAAGCAAGCTCCTTAGCTTCTTCAAGTGGGAAAAATGCATCAACAAAGCCAACTGACCTGTAAGATACTGTGATGATATGATGACCTTATAAATATCAATATTTCTAGATTAAAGAACAAAATTATTTTAACTTATGCTTGTCTTAAGTTTTTGATAATCTCTAATATTTATAATTAATTGTTCCTGATCCTAGGGTCTTTTGTTTGAAATTCCAAATGCTTTCAATGGGAAGGGACATATATAAAGATCTAAGATTAAAAAGGAGAGCCAACTATGGCTTAGACTACTAAGGGCTCTCACAATCTTCCATTTAGCAAATAGTACTATTTGATTCTTAACTATCAGTCATGGAAATTAAAAAAAAATTATAAGGGTACAACTAGCCATTATTTAAGTATAGAAGTAAGATTCCTTTGGTGGTTTGATTGACTTTTTCAACAAGGTTATCTCTCCCTCACATAAAACACAACTAATCAGTGTAGTTGATTGAATACAATCATTTTGCTGGAGGTTGCTTTTTCTAGCTGGGTTTCCCCTTAGAGTTATCCTTTCTTTGGGTATGTGTGTTTGGAGGGTAATGGTGGAAGAAAATTAAGGCAAAAATAGGGAGAGGAAGGATGGGAGTGAAAAGCAAAGAGCTGATGTGTGGGTCAAACCCTAATTTTTTCCTTACTAGTTTCCAATTTTCCCAGCAGTTCTTGTCAAATAGTGAGTTCTTATCCTAAAAGCTGGAATCTTTATATTTTTCAAACATTACATTGCTATAGTTATTGCCTATTTTGTCCTGAATCACCTATTTTATCCTGTAATCCTAACCTATTCCACTGATCAAATACTCTATTTTTAGGCAATACAAAATGGTTTTGATGACTGCTGCTTTATAATATAATTTTAGGTCTGCAACAACTAGGTTACCTTCATTGGCATTTTTAAAAAATTAATTCCCTTGAAATTCTTGACCTTTTATTCTTCCAAATGAATTTTGTTATTATTTTTTCTAAGTCTGTAAAATAATTTCTTGGGAGTTTGATTGGTATGGAACTAAATAAGTAGATTAATTTAGGTAGCATTGCAATTTTTGCTATATTCGCTCAGTATAGGGTAGGATGATAACAGGATAACATGAGCATTTGATATTTTTTCAGTTGATTAGATCTGACATTATTTGTGTAGAAAGTGTTTTGTAGTTGTGTTCATATAGTTACTGACTTTCCCTTGGCACATAGATTCCCCGATATTTTATACTATCGACAGTTATTTTGAAAGGAATTTTTGTATGTCTTGCTGCTGGACTCTCTTGGTAATATATAAAAACGTTGATGATTTATGTGAATTTATTTTGTATCATGAAACTTTGCTAAAGTTGTGAATTGTTTCTAGTAGTTTTTTAGTTTTTTAGGGTTCTCTAAGTGTACCATTATATCATCTGCAAAGATGATATAATTTGATTTCCTCATTACCTACTCTAATTCCTTTAATGTCTTCTTCTTTTCTTATTGCCAAAACTAACATTTCTAATACAATATTGAATAGTAATGGTAATAATGGGTCACCTTGTTTCATTTCTGATTTTATTGTGAATGATTCTAGTTTGTCCGTATTACATATTACATTTGCTGATGGTTTTAAATAGATACTACTGATCATTTTAAGGAAAAGTCCATTTATTCCTATACTCTCTAGTGTTTTTTAATAGGAATGGCTGTTGGATTTTATCAAATGCTTTTTCTGCATCAATTGAGATAATAATGATTTTTGTTAGTTTGGTTATTGATATGGTCAATTATGCTAATAGTTTTCCTAATATTGAACCAGCCCTGCATTCCTGCTATAAATCTTACTTGGTCATAGAGTATTATCCTGGGGATGAGTTTCTGTAATCTCATTGCTAATATTTTATTTAAGATTTTTGCATCAATATTCATTAGGGAAATTAGTCTATAATTTTCTTTCTCTGTTTTCATCCTATCTGGTTTAGCTATCAGCACCATATCTGTCTCATAAAAGAAATTTGTTAGGAGACCTTCTTTCCTTATTTTTTCAAATAGTTTATATATTATTGGAATTAATTGTTCTTTGAATGTTTCGTAGAATTCACATGTAAATCCATCTGGCCCTGGAGATTTTTTCTTAGGGAATTGATTAATAGGTTGTTCTATTTCTTTTTCTAAAATGGGAGTATTTAAATATTTTTTTTTCCTCTTCTGTTAACCTGGGCAATCTATATTTTTGTAGATATTACTCCATTTCATTTAGATTATCAAATTTATTGGTGTATAGTTGGGCAAAATAACTCCTAATTATTGCTCTAATTTCCTCTTTCTTGGAGGAAAGTTCTCCCTTTTCATTTTTGAGACTAACAATTTTATTTTCCTTTTTCCTTTTTTCTAATCAAATTAACTAAATCTAATTTGTTGGGTTTTTTCCATAAAACTAACTTAGTTTTATTTATCAATTCAATAGTTTTTTACCTTTTTATTTTCAGTGTTATTAATCTCCCCTTTTATTTTCAGAATTTCAAATTTGTTATTTAATTGAGGGTTTTTAATTTGTTCTTTTTCTAGCTTTTTTTAAGTTGTAAACACAATTCATTGATTTTTCTCTTTCTCTATTTTATGCAAGTAAGCATCTAGAGATATAAAATTTAGCCCTATAAATGCTTTGGCTGTATCCCACAAATTTTGGTATGTTGTCTCATTCTTGTCATTCTCCTGGATGAAATTATTGATTGTTTCTGTAATTCACTGTTTTACTCACTCATTCTTTAGGATTAGATTATTTAATTTCCAATTAATTTTTGGTCTATTTTCTCTTGGCCTTATATCACATGTGATTTTTAATTGCATCATGATCTGAAAAAAATACACTTACTATTTCTGCCTATTTGCATTTAATTTTGAAGTTTTTATGCCCTAATATATGGTCAATTTTTGTATAGGTTCCATTAACTACTGAGCAAAAAGTAAACTCCTTTCTGTCTCCATTCGGTTTTCTCCAAACATCTATCATATCTAACTTTTCTAACATTTTAACTTTACTTCTTCCATATTTATTTTGTGGTTCAATTCATCTAGTTCTGAGAGAGCAAGGTTGAGATCCCCATGAGTATAATTTTGCTGTCTATTTCATCTTGTGTCTCTCCTTACTTCTCCTCTAGAAATTTGGATGCTATACCACTTAGTGCATATATATTTTGTATTGATATTGCTTTATTATCTGTGGTACCATTTAATAAAATGTAGTTTCCTTCCTTATCTCTTTTATTTAGATCTATCTTTGCTTTTACTTGATCTGAGATCAGGATTGCTACCCCTGCTTTTTTTTTTATTTCACTGAAGAATAATAAATTCTGCTCCATTCCTTTACCTGCACTTTGTATGTATCACTCTGCCTTAAATATGTTTCTTGTAAACAACATATTGTAGGATTCTGGCTTTTAATCCAGTCTGCTATCTGCTTCCATTTTATGGGAGAATTTATCCCTCACATTCATAGTAAAAATAACTAATTTTGTATTTCCTGCCATCTTATTTACTCTATGTTATGCTTGTCTCTTTCCTTTCCCTCTTCCCTTCTTTCCAGTATTTTGCCTTTGATGACCACCTCCCTCAAATAGCCCTCTCCCTTTATAGCATCTCCCTCCTTTTTTACACTTTTTCCTTAATACTTATATATTTCTTCGATTAGTCTTTCACTTTCTTTTCCCCTTCCCCTCCTCCTTCCTTATAAGTTTCTCTGTCTCACCAAATATATCTGATATTCTCTTTTTGTGCCAAATCTGATGAGAGTAAGATTCACACAATGCTCACCCCCTCCCTTCTTTCCCTCAATTATAATGGGTCTTTGCCTCTTTGTGAGATGTAGTTTCCCTTATTTTACTTCCTTCTTCCTTTTTCCAATATGTTCCCCTTTCCACCTCTGGTTTCTTTTTCATATTATCATAATAAAGTTAAAATATACCTGAACGCTCTAAGTATACCCATAACAGAAATATAGTTCTCAAGAATTCTTTCCTTTTTACTTTTTATGCTTCTCTTAAGTTCTGTGTTTGAAGATCAAATTTTTTGTTCAGTTCTGGTTTTTTCATTAGAAGTAGATGAAATTCATCTGTATCATTGAATATCCATCTTTTTACCTGAAAGATAATGGTCATTTTAGCTGGATTGCTTATTCATGCCTGTAATCCAAGTTCCTTTGCTTTTCAGAATATAATATTCTAGGCCCTTAGATCCTTTAAATTATTGGAAGCTGCTAGGTCCTGGGTAATCCTTATTGTGACTTGTCAGTATTTTTTTTTTTACTGTTAATAAAATCAGTTTATTTTTCAAAAATAAGCATATACAAATGTCAGAATTGAATATCACTTAAAGAACCACTCAAACATATAATTTACTTGGTTATCTTTATCTCTGGTAAGAGACCATGAAAAGGTCCATATACAGTACAAAATTACCAAAAAAACCAATCTTCATTAAAACCTTTATAATCAGGAATTAGTCCCCCAAATTCTATTGTATAAACAAGTATAAAGTTTTATCAACATATAAAAGAAATCTTTCCTAATTCTCAACTAGTCTGACATCAAAATAGCAAGAAATCACTAACTCCCAAGACAGAATTTTACAGTGGCAAATTTCCTTGATAAATCTTTCTAGTCTAATCTCACCTTCCTCTTTGTAAAAGTTGTCTCACAACCATAACATCAGCAATCCCCATTAAATTTTGTGAGTCAATTACATGAACATGTATAAAATAGTACTGTAGAATGTTTTAAAACCTGAAAAAAATCTTTTGAATACTGTTCCACAAAAGGTCATAATTTTAAGTTTTCATTCATTATATTTTTTATGTAAAGGCTCTCCCCAAAGTAACTAATATAATCTACTAGCTAGGAATTCTAAAAGTTCCTCTCAATAATCAAGTCAAAAATTTATAAGCCCCACAGTAACAATACCAGATTTAAATTTTTTAATTTTTTAAAATAAAAAAATTGCTTCTGAAGATTTCACAATTAAACAATAAATTTATATACAAGGGTATATATGAATACAAAATAGGTACAATTTTAGTAACATTAATAACCACAAAATAGAGCTAAAAGAATATCACCGTTAATCACATTACAGTCATATAATAGGTGCAGATATAAATATTCAAAAATTGACAATGTTGATAATGTTTCTAAAATGGGAATAACTAGCACCTATCTCACAAGGCTGTTGTAAAGATCAAACGGAATAATGCATGTAGCAGTGCTTTGAAAATCCTTAAACTCTATAGAAATATTTGCTACTATTATAGTCATTGTTATTAGATCAGAACTCTATAGAAGGAACATTCATCATTGGACCTAGAGAGCACTCCTTGGCTTCCCTTATCTAATATCTAAGAATACAGAGAGAGCTGTGAATACTTTAAAAGACATAGACAGAACCTGAGCTAATGGAGGATGTTGGTTGTTAACTGAAGAGGGCAGGAAGTAGAAAGAGCTCAGCAATGGCCCCAGCCTTCCTCCTCCTCTTCCCCACATGAATATAATTTGAGACAAAACTTCTAAAGTAAATGGGTTTTGAATGAGAGGTTGGAGAGCTGTCCTAGACAATATCATTTCAATATTCTGCTTTTTAATTTTATTCTTTTGTCCTTGACCACAATTTCTAAATGAACGCAAGTTTTCTGTGTAATTTACAAAGTATTGGGCTCCTGAGTGAAATAGACTCTGAAAGACTTGCACAAGTCAGTGGAAGAAGACAGATCTAAGTAAAGAATGCTATCAATCACTTTGATCTAGATTTCAGGGTTCTATTCATGCTCCCTGAGCAGGCATCAGCCTTCCTGTCGAGGGAAAGCACTCAGTTCTCTGCCAGGAGTTCTGTGCCCCAGAAAGGCTCCTCAAATGTGTTTATGAGCTGCGCATCCTGTCCTGACCTAATGAGATGGGAAACAATGCGTCAGTTTTGGCTTCTCTTGGTATCTGCAGTGCTCATAATGATCCCACTCTTGGCCGTCTCAGAGGAAACAAAACAGAAGTGTGTGCTTGGGTCAGGTCTCAATTTTCCAAAAGACTGAATAAACTCCACCATTATCTATCCAGACCCAAATCTCATCTTCATTGTGCTTGATTGGAATGAGCTCATACTTTGGGGTCTGGACAAAAATAATGGGGAATGTGGGAAGATGCTACCCCCAAGCCTGTTGGAGACTTGGCTTTGCATTTCTGTTTTGAATGTCAGATTCACTTATGAGAGAGAACTTACTAAGCAGTTAACTACTAAATGTGATTTATTGGGGGTATTTTTTGTCCTTTTACTAAGTAAAAGGAGATAAAATAAAAAATAACTATTGAAGAAGGTAAAATTGCAAAATTTAAGTGGTATGTTTCTTAGCTTCTGAGAATGTGTCTTTGAATCATATTATTAGTGAATTAATAAACAAATATTTATTTGGTGCCTAATAAATATCAAGTAGTGTACTAAGTGCTGGGGGGTGGAGAAAAATCAAGAAAATACTCTAAGATGTGACACATAAGTGGACGTTTGAAGAAGGAATTGGAAGTGGTGGTGCTAAACATTGCAGGAGACAGAGAAAAGGAGGGAGGACATTTTAGGCATAGAGGCGGGTAGAAGGGTGTGCTGATGAAAGCTCCAACAGATTCTTAAGCAGATTGCTAAATTTTCAGTACAGATATTTTATTCTAGAAATTGACAAGTTTTACAAATTAGGGCTTGATTTTGTTTTGTTGATTGTCTAGACTTTAAAAAAATGATGGGGAAAATATTAATAATGCATATTAAACTTAAAAGTACATTATAGGTACACCCCACACCCACCCCAGAGAGCTGTTAAATATTTACTAGCACACTTCTGAGGAGTTTTCTGGATCATAGAGTACTATAAACAACAGAGTAAAATCTAAAAACAATTATCGATAGCATATTAAAGATAAAATGTTAAATTTGAAAAGTCTCTAGGACAGGAAAGAAAAAAAGGAAAAAAAATAAAAATGGCATTTATATGATAACTTTATTATATATTTAAAAGAATTGCAATTTGTACATAATAGATTTACAGTTTCATGTGCAATTTTTTATTCTATTTCATAGAAATGCTCATTTTATTTCATAAATTAAAAATAAAATCAACAAAAAAACTTAAAAAGTAAAAATTAAATCTTAATATTCTTATTAAAATTATTTGACCAATTTGCTCCATGTCTGGTGGAATAAGTTTTAGTTAAAAGTTTCCACAGTAGAAATTACATATAAGTTTCTAAAAAAACACTTGTATGAAACAAAGATTTATGAAAAGCTTGTACTTTTAAATTTTATTTTTAATATACTATGATGAATATTTAGACATTTTCAGAAATAAAAGAGTGGTAGAAAGCAAGAGAGCCTTATTCAGGGAAGTGTGAGCTTTCAAATTAGGATCAATCTCTTAAAGAGGAAACAGTAGACATTTTTTCCACATATATTTCATCTTCCAAATATTTGCTCCATGTGCCTTTTTTTGGCATCCACCAAAAGACTTTCAAACTTTGGTATTTCCTGAAGGAGACAAATCAGAACTACTTACTAATACCTCACAGAGCTGCTGGAGGTAAGGAGGTAGGCGTGGAGGAAGAGAGGTGCTGGTAAATATTTAACAACTGCCTCTCTGAAATGGAGGCACACCTTTCATTTTAATTTTCCTTATTAACATTCCCCTATCACTTTCTTAGGTCTAAACAATCAATGAAATAACAAATCAAACCCTAATTTTCAGTGCCAATTTTCAAGGTGTAACTGCTCATACTAAAATATTTAATAATCAGTTCTTCAGAACTAATTTAAACACACTCTTGGATGGAAAGCAGAATATTCCTAAGCATAGCATTAAAAGGAATAATAGCACTGGGGGCAAATTCAGTTGAATGGAAAATGATTGAGGACAAGGAATAATAAATGTGGAGAAAGGAGACATTGCTTAATGTCTCTTAACACTTTTCGATATGACTGGGATTATCTGTTGACAAAATCACTAAGATTTAAAGATACTAAGGAACCTGAAGGCCTGAGTGTTCAAATTGCCAAGAGTTGAGGTAAGACAATAAGATTATGAGCCAAGCATTGCATTTATTAGATAGAAGGAAACTAACAGCAAAATGGATAGAGACAGGATGGGATGAACTTTAAAGATGAGGTAATTTCTGAGTGCTGGAAGCAGAGGGAGATCAGATAGTGTATTCTGAAAGTGAGGAGTACAATAATTCCTTATTTTGGCTTTATGGCTTGAAGGGTGTTAGGGAGAACTGGAAGCCTTGAAGAAAGCATTCAGAGATAATGTAGGGGCAGCTAGGTGGTGGAGTGGATAGAGCACCAGCCCTAAAGTCAAAAGGACTTGAATTCAAATCTGGCCTCAGACAATCAACACTTCCTAGCTGTGTGACCCTGGGCAAGTCACTTAACCCCAATTGCCTCAGCAAAAAAAGAGAGAGAGAGAGAGAGAGAGACAGAGAGAGAGAGAGAGAGAGAGACAGAGACAGAGACAGAGAGACAGAGAGACAGAGAGACAGAGAGAGACAGACAGAGACAGACAGAGACAGAGAGAGACAGAGAGAGAGAGAATGGAGTGTTTTTGGAAAAGCTAGATTATAGTGAGTGACACAAGATGGAAAGAATATAAAGGGAAAAGATCTCATGGGAAGGGTACTTTGTTTTACAATGGAAAGAGCAACAGATTTGAACTGGGGTTCAAATTCTACTTCCACTCACCTGGATGTTGTTCTCTCTAGGTTTCAGTTTCTGATTTATGAACTTAGAGGAATGGATCTGAAGACTTCTAGGGTCCCTTTCATCTATAACCCTATGATTTTGTTATCCTAGTAGGGTAAAGCAATTATTAACAACAGAGAAAGGATCCAGAGAACATAGGGCTAGTTCCATAATAGCCATGTGACATTGATCTCCTTTCTGTTTCCTTGAACATAATCCTCCATCTTTTGACTCTGAGTATTTGTATTGGGTGTCCCCATGCCTGTAATACTTTCCATCCTCATCTCTGCTTCCTGGCTTCCCTGTAATTCTTTCAAATCTCCTTTTCCCAGTTTTCCTTAATCTTAGTGCATTAGTAAGCACAATAGGCACTTAACAAATTCTTATTTGCTGAATGTTTCCAGGTTATAGGAACTTTCAAAGAAAAAGTCTCCTTAAAGGACAAAAGTTTTTTTCCCTCTTAAAAGTAAAAAAATGAAAAATGAAAAGAAATCTAATGAATTAAAAACCCCCACCTGACCCTGAATTTTAAGCACAGATTTAAGATGGAAAGTTTTGGTTTTAAAGGAAAGTTACAAGCAACTTAACTTCTAACATTTTGGGGAATTGCATGATAACCTTAATTATGATTGTTCATGCTTAAGTCAGACAGGATATCACAAGATTATAGATGTTAATAAACCTTTCCCTTCTCTTTTTAAAACTAAGATTCAATTGTTTTATTTTAGATCTAGCATTTCTTGTAGTGGGAGAGCACTTCAAATCAAAGAGGGTCTGGAAAATAGACAGAGGGTTTAGAAAGTCAGAGGGTCATAGATACAAACTTAGAAATTATGCAGCCCAGATCTTTCATCTTATGGATAAGGAAGGTGGAGCCTAGGGATATTTGGGTGACTTACCTCAAAGAGCCAGAAGACACAACCAATTTCTCCAACTCCAAAGACAAAAGGGATGTAGTTTCAAGGTTCGAGCCAAGTTTTTGATCACTGTTCATTAATGGTGAAAGGTATACCCGAAGTTTTGATATTCAATGCTTAACGCCCTACCAAATACCAGTTCCACAATGAATACATACAGAACACCCAGGAAAAATACACACTATCCAAGTTGACAACAAAACAAAAAAAAAATACATAGAGAATATACTTAGGAAAATATACACCAGACAATCCAAAGTGAAAGTATTCTCCCATTTGGAGATAATTCCATTTATTTGGAAGTACTAGATTTCACATAAGGGGAAGTTTCCTGAAGTCTCTAGTATAGCAAACTGGAGTCAGAACCCTGAGGGAAACTGCTATCTCCTCCCATGCTGGCTTCTTAGAGTCTTGATCTCCTTTCAATAAGCTGAAATGGGGTTGGCATTATTCATCTTCTCTCTCCAAGCAGGAAGGCAGAAGCACCTAAAGTGAAACTTCCCATTTCTCCTTCTTTTCACCAACTCTTCTCTGCCTCTCAACGAGATCTGTGGGATATTGATATTAACCAGTAAAGAAAGAATTCCATACCAATGGTCTTTGGTACTCAGGATAAAATGAAATATTTTATACATTATGCTCAACTTGAGTTCAACCAAACTAACACTGCTCATTGAACATGTTCATCTTTGACTATTTGCTAACTGATATAACTTTTCAGATAGAATGTCATTTGTATCTCCTACCATGGTAAAAAAAAGGACCGGTTTTTAAACTATGATTTGTTCCTTTCTTTTGGTTTGAGTTATATGAAGTAAGTGAATAGTTTAATTCTATTCAAAACATTGGTGAAATTCTGAAGTTCATTGCTTAATCTGACTTTAATTATATTAATGTTAATATTTTGAAAATGTGACAGTTTTCTTAGGTTCAACATCCCAAGGAGATCAAAGACAAGAAGAAAGACCCCATATACAGTAAAATATTTTTAAAAGCACTTCTTATTAAAGCTTTTTATTTTCAAAACTTATGCATGGATAATTTTTCAAACATTAACCCTTGCAAAACCTTGTGTTCCAATTTTTTCTCCACCTTCCCTCCATCTCCCTTCCCTAGATGGCAAGTAATTCAATATATATTAACATTGTAAAAATATATGTTAAATCCAATATATGCATACATAGTCATATAATTATGTTGCTGCACAAAAAAATAAAATCAAAAAGGAAAAAAAAGAGTGAGTAAAATGCAAGCAAACAACAACAAAAGAGTGAAAATGCTATGTTGTGATCCACATTCAGTTCCCACAGTCCTCTCTTTGGGTGCAGATGACTTTCTTCATCACAAGATTATTGGAACTGACCTGAATCATCTCATTGTTGAAAATAGTCATCTCATCAGAATTGATTATCATATAATCTTGTAGTTGCCATGTTCAATGATCTCCTGATTCTGCTTATTTTACTTAGCATCAGTTCATGCAAGTCTCTCTAAGCCTCTCTGAAATCATCCTGCTGATTGTTTCTTTTTGAACAAGAATATTCCATAACATTTATATACCATAATTTATTCAGCCCTTCTCCAACTGACAGGCATCCATTCAGTTTCCAGTTTCTTGCCATTACAAAAAGGGCTGCCACAAATATTTTTGCACATGCGAGGCCCTTTCCCTGCATTTTTTTTGGGATTTTTTGGGGGGATTTTTTTGGGATTTTTTTGGGATATAAACTCAGTAGAAACACTGCTGGATCAAAGGGTATGCACATTTTGATAGCCCTTTGGACACAGTTCCAAATTGCTCTCCAGAATAATTGGATCAGTTCACAATTCAACCAACATTGTATTAGTGTCCCACTTTTCCCATATCTCCGCCAACATTCATCATTATCTTTTCCTGTCATTTTAGTTAATCTAAGAGGTATGTAGTGGTATCTTAGACTTGTCTTAATTTGCACTTCTCTGATCAATAGTGATTTAGAGCACTATTTCATATGACTAAAAGCACTTTTTATAGCAGTGATGCAGTCAAATCATATTTATTAAACTCTTATTACATGCTAGGCATTATTCTAAGCAGATGGATAAAAACAGGAAGGGGAGGCAGGAAGACAGTCCTTGTCGTCAAGGAGCTTACAGTCTAATGAAGGAGAAAACATGCAAATTGCTACATACAAACAAAATATAAACAGGACCAAATGGTGGTAGTCTCTGAGAGAAGGCAGGAAGATAAAGAAGACCTAAGAAGGGATTTTTGCAGAATGTGGGACTTCAGCAGACTTGAGGGAAGCAATGGTTGCCCATCTGTGGGAGATTTGTTAAGCTAATTGTGGAACCCTAAGAAGTCTTATACCCTAAAATCATTAATAAGAAGAATTCAGAGAAACAAGGGAAAACAACTTATATGAGCTTATATGACAAAGAAACCAGCAGTTGGGAAACCAAACACACCGTGACTACAAAAATGGCAAGAACAATTTAACTTAATGTAATTACAATGAATGAGTTTGGTTCCCCCAGAATTAAGAAACCGTACCTTCTTCCCTTCTCTATATAGGTGGAGACTAGAGGTAAAGAATATTACATGTGAATTTGTAAGTCTTGGGTGATCACTTGGTTATTTTTACTGAAGTGCTTTAAAATAATTTTCTTTTTATTTGTTTCAGGAATTGGTTCTTTCAATAGGAGGGAGGAGTTTAGATACATAGATACATAGATGTATAGATAGATAGGTAGATAGAGATATTCATGTATGTATTCACACAGACATAAGTATATATGTATAAATATAAGCATACCTACATATGTACCTATGTACCTATACATAAAAATCAAAATGAATCTTCCAAATCTTAAGTAGGTTTTGTCTAGTTCCAGTTTCTGTGAAAAATTTTCATCTCATTATCTGATCATTTAGTATAAGAGCCACATATTTCTTAAAAACAAAAACAATAGGTATCTCTTGTTTTTACCAAAACAAGGTGCTGTAAAACGTTACCAGGTTTTATAAAAACAAAAGATAGCAGTCACTATTGAAAAACAAAACATGTGGCCCTTTTCATACTAAATGATCAGAAAATAGACCCATACAATTCCTACTTAGGATTTCTAAGATAAATTGGAGGGAAGGAACACATGCTCAACCTTCACTGAGTCATAATGAAGTCCAGACACCATTTTTATAATATATTCCATGCTTTTCAGATTTTTAACTTTAACAATAGCATATAATTTTTTATAAAAACAAGGCTAGTAAAAAATCAACTTTTTAATACAATACAATTCATTTCAAAGTTTCAAGTTATCCAGATTCCAAATTGACAAAATTTATGATCCAAAGTCTCTATTTCTCTCTAAGCAGAGATGCTGCTAGGCAGTGAAATTCTATGGGTTACATAATGATCTGGCTATTCAAAGAATGAGTATGAAGCTTGATGGATTTTTTTTATTCCTTTTGTCATTTGCATCAAGTCACTTGATTTTTCCCCTCTGGTATAAGTTCGTCATCAATAAAAAGGGAATTAGAATACCTACTTGTCAAAAGTGACTTTGCTGAAAAAATTATTACAAAGACTTACAAATGAATTAAAAAATCAAATTTAATAGCTTTATATTCATGTGTCTTTTTGATGTAGCATTCAAAGACAATGTGTATTGTTTATTCTTCCTTCATACATTTTCATACATACATATTAATATATATTTCAGTCATGTGCATTTCATACATTTTAATACATACACAAAGCATATATATGTGCATATGTATCGATGTATGTGTGTATGTTTATGCTTATATGTATATATACTCTCTGAAGATTGAAGTATACATAAATATTCTCTATATGAATATATATGTCCATATAGGTATGCATATATAACATTACTTTTGTGTATATATTTTAGTATATTTATATGTATGCATAATGTATATATGTACATATATATACATATATATACACATATATATACATATATATACATATATATACATATATATACATACATATATATATATATATATATATATATATATATATATATATATATATATACTGCATACATATATGTGTACATGTCATTTTTGTTAGTGCTTCATTCTTGAAGATGACAATGACATCAGGGAGGTGAATTGCCATGTCTGGAAGAATAGAAAGAGAAGGATGGAGAGGCAAAGGAGAAAGGTTGAGTGGAAAGGCAAAGATATAGATAAATGGAAAGGCAGAATTATTGGAAGCATCAGGGAGAAAAGGAAAAATGAAGAGGTCAGTTGCTAGATGGGGAAGAAACATTTAAAATGCTAGCAAGGATAGGATGATCATACAAATGATGCTTGTGAATTGTATTTGAGTGAACGAGGACTGTGCAGAGTCATCAATCTCACTTTCTCCTCCAGAGCCATTTTGATCTAGTGGTAACATATAGATCAGGATGATTGGAAATGGCCCCTGATGCAATGGGAGACCTTGGCTTTTTAAGCCAAGGTCTAAGTATGCTACCTATAAAAACAAAAATAGAAACTTTTTTTCATTTTTCACTGTACAATTCTTCATTATATATATATATAATATAATCACACATAATACATATATGTGTGTGTGTGTGTGTGTGTGTGTGTGTGTAAAGAACTGTATGGTAAAAAAAGTTGTTGGTTTTTTTTTTTTAATACTAGGTCCTGCTATTTCTCCCAAGTTAGAAATTTAGGGCTGCCAATCCCTTTCTGATCAGCAGAGTAGCTTTAATCTGCTCTATTTATGACTTAAGCCAATTCATTTCTTCTTAGGTGATCTAATTGTCCTCTTGGTATTTAGTGCAGACCTCCTATTGGCTTAGCCCACTATAGCTCAGATCTCCTAAGCTGAAGAGGTCTACCATCCTCAGTCTTTTTTGTTACAGGTTTTGTAGGTACGTATCACCATGTTTGACTATGTGAAAGACTTTATTAGAGGACTGTTAAGACCAGAAAAGGATTTGATCAGGGTAATATATGTTTTCTTTATATAATAGAAGTCAATTTGGAGGAAGATTCCTTATCCCAAAGAGGAGTTGAAAATGAATGTGAAGATGTGGATAAGATTCATATAAGATGAGAAGGCATGGATGGATACATAAACATATACTGTTGAAAAGAGTACTTAACATTCATAAAATCATCAATTTATTAAAGGACCAATTAGATCAACCTGTTTCTTCCCCATCTAACAATTGAGTCCTTCATTTCCCTTTTCTTCCTGATGCAGTTAAGAAATCAGTTGCTTTTCTCTACTTATCACATTATGAACTATACAGTAAAGTCATTGAGCAGTTCATCTCTAGATATGATTGATGCTATAATTCAGTCATCAGAATCAAACTAAGAGGAAATAAGTCATTTTAAAGAAAAATAATTTATTAAACATATATTATTTTTGTAGCACTGAGCCAAGTGCTTTACCCATATTATCTCATTTGGTCTATACAACAATCCTGGGAGTTGGGTGTTATTATTAGCCTCATTTTAGGAAATGGAGGCACATAGAAGTTAACTTACCTGCCCAAAGTCTCACACAAAAGTGTGAGTAAGTTTCTGAGGTTAAATTCATTCTCAGATCTTTCGGACTATCAGCTCAATCTTCTACCCACCGTACCACCTATCTGCCTGGTCATTTAACATATACTTATTGAGTTTCTATATCTCCAAAAGAAGGCATTGTGCTAGTCATAGGATGAATATACAGATGAATAAGATGCTGCTCCCATTAGCAAGGGGCTCCCTGTCTTGCCGGGGGCATGTATGTGTGGGGAGGAGGGAAGGATTAAGCATTTACATAGTATTTGTTCTGTAGCAGGCACTGCTAAGTTTTTCTTTTCTTTAAACTTCTCATTTAAACCTCACAATAAGCCAAAGAGATAATGGCTACTATTATCCCCATTTTACAGCTGGGAAAATTGAGGTAATCAGAAGGTAAATGACTTGGCCAGGATCACATAGTTAGTAAATGTTTGAGGCTGATTCCAGGATTAGTCTCCATCTAATGTACTACCAGTTACCTCTAATATAGCTGCCACATGCAAGATGCCAAAGGTAAAGAAAGTAATTTTATTTGTACCAATATATAATAAAATATGCAAAGGAAGTCATATTGATGTTAATGATTAAATAATTATTTTCCATGTTTTTCATTTTTTTCCTGATTTCTTATTGATTATGTAGGTGAAGCAGTGGGAAGGGAATTCTATTTGGGGTCAGAGAATCTAACTGAGTCAATGTTCTGATATTTATTATTTGTCTTACTTTGGGCAAGTCTGCTTCTGTGATTTATTTTCCTCATATATTAAATAAGAGGCTTTCACTTAATGATTCCTGAGGTACTCTTCATCTGTACTTGTATCGTCTTTTTTTGTCTTACAATTTTATTTTATTTTTAATTTACAAAACAAGACAAGCATTTCCATAATGTTATACAATAAAAATATGATTGTACATGACACTGCAAATCTATCACATACAGCTTACTATTCTCTACAAATATACAAGTTAGCATGTAAATTTTTCTCCTTAATGTTGTCTCTTACTTTTATAAAGAAGACACTTTTGAATGTGCTCTTTTAAATGGATGAAACTATAATTTGGAAGGGAAAAAATTAATTCTATTCTTTGAAATTAAGTAGTTTTTGGAAGAATTTTCATAATCACATCTTTATCTTGATTCAATTCAGAAAACATTTGTTTAGTTCTCATTGTGTACCTAATATTGGATCAGATTCTGGGAATGAAAATGTGAACATAAAATAATCTCTTGTCTTCAAGAAGCTTATATTTTACTGTCATGAAGAAAAATGGTCACAAATTAAAAACAGCTGTAAAATAAAGATAAAACCATTCCTTTGAAGAGAAGGAAAGAATATGAGGGGTGGGAAGGGAGTGGTCAAGAAAGGCCTCATTTAGGTAGTATCTCTTGAGCTGAGGTTTGAAGGGAGCTGATGTTTCTAGGAGAAGGTGAGAAAGAAATTCTTCCCTTGAATGGTGGTTGAGGTATGATGGTCTGTGAAAAAATGCAGAAGTGGGAATATGGTATATGTTGATATCATGTTACAGTAGAAAAGTTTATATTTCATTCCAAAGAATGAAATTTTATTTCATCTTCAAAAGTGGAGGACATGACATGATGAGTCCAATGTTATCCAAAGATTATTAATTCAATAGTTATGTAGCTCAATAGTATAAAATTTAAATAAAAACAGGTATCACAAAACAATATATAAAAGATCACAGCCAGGAGCATATTGACTGCTAATTTATTCTATTTCTGCATCTTCTATTGTATTTTTGTTTATTTTGTTAATTATTTCTTGCATTCTAATCTGGGTCTGTCTACTGGGGAAATGTTTCAAGCCACAATGTAGGCTATGAATTTGTCACCTTTAATGGAGAAAAAAATTGACCAGGTGAGTGAATGGATGCAGGGGAATCAATTAGGAGACTATTTTAATAACCCAAATGTGTATGTTTGATTTTGCTTAACCAATCCTTGCCTCAGTTGAACTTGAATGACTAGCACGGCACCAATGTAGTATGCAAGGAGTGGTGAAAATTGTAGGTGCCCCCATCAATTGGGGAGTGGCTGAAGAAGTTGTAATATATATGCCTGTGAAGGAATACTACTCTGCTATAAGAAATAGTGAGCTCAATGATCTTAAAAAACATGGAAAGACTTTCCTATTAGAATGTAAGTTTTTGAGAATTGAGGCTGATTTTTTGCTTATATTTATACCCTGAGAACTTAGCCTAGTGCTTGGTAAAGAGTAAGGATTTAATAAATAACTCTAACTACTATCCTTCTACTGTCTCTTTGTCTTTGTCTCTGTCTCTCTCTGTGTGTCTCTGTCTCTGTCTTTCTCTGTTTCTGTTTCTGTCTCTCTGTCTCTGTGTGTTTCTTTCTGTCTCTTTTTCCTATCTTTCTATCATCTATAAGTCCATCCACCTCTCTAGTCTATAGTCTACAAGTAATCAGTATAGTTTTTCAGTCATCTATATCAAAAAAGCTCACTTTGTTTAATGGGAAAAAAGAACACTTGAGACAAAGGTGCTAGATGACTGTCTTCACAGGTATAAAGATGGCCAAAAAGTCATGGCTTCCTATTCCCTTCAATCCCTGGCATAGTAAGTTTCAGGAATATAGGGACTGGAAGTAAGGAAAAGAAAGATATTTCACCTTCTAAAAAAGTCTAAATGAAATTAAAAAAACAAAACAAATAAACAAAAAACAAAGCAGGTAGCCCAGAATCACCAACTATGTTTTTCCCCCATAAAACAAACTCTTAGTTTTATTTATTATTTAAATAGTTTTCTTATATTCAATGTCATTAATCTTTCTTGTTTTTCCAGAATTTCTAATTTGGTACTTAATTTGGGTTTTTAATTCATTCTTTTTCTAACTTTTTTACTTCTATGCCCAATTTATTGATCTTTTCTTCCTCTGTTTTATTCATGTAAGCATCTAGAAATATAAAATTTCCCAAAGAACTGTTTTGTCTATATTCCATAAGTTTTCGTATGTTGCCTTATGATAGTCATTCTCTGGAATGAAATTATTATTTCTATGATTTGTTATTTGGACCCCAGTCAACCCATTCTTTAGGATTAGATTATTTTCGTCTAATCAATTTTTGGTCTATTTTTCCATGGCCCTTTTATTACATGTAATTTTTATTGCATCATGATCTGAAAAAAGATGCATTTGCTATTTCTGCCTTTCTGCATTTGAGTGTAAGCTTTTTATGCCCTAACAATAATAATAAATATATACAATTTTTGTGTGGGTGCCATGTACTATTGAGCATTAGAGAGTATAGGAATTAATGGACTTTTCCTTAAAATAGTCGGTAGCATCTATTTAAAACCATCAGCTAGCATCATATGTAATGGTGATAAACTGGAACCATTCCCAATATCAGGGGTGAAACAAGGTTGCCCACTATCACCATTACTGTTCAATACTGTATTAGAAATGCTAGCCTTGGCAATAAGACAAGAAAAAGAGATTAAAGGAATTAGAGTAGGTCATGAGGAAACCAAATTATCACTCTTTGCAGATGATATGATGGTCTACTTAGAGAACCCTAGAGAATCAACTAAAAAACTATTAGAATTAATCCACAACTTTAGCAAAGTTGCAGGATACAAAATAAATCCACATAAATCATCAGCATTTTTATACATCACCAACAAAATGCAACAGCAAGAGATACAAAGAGAAATTCCATTCAAAATAACTATCGATAGTATAAAATATTTGGGAATATATTTGCCAAGGGAAAGTCAGGATCTATATGAGCAAAACTACAAAACACTCTCCACACAAATAAAGTCAGATCTAAACAATTGGAAAAACATCAAGTGCTCTTGGATAGGTCGAGCGAATATAATAAAGATGGCAATACTACCTAAACTAATCTATCTATTTAGTGCTATACCAATCAAACTCACAGCTATGTTCCTTTCTATCCTCATTCAATTGTTTCAAGAGATCTATTATACCTAATTTTTCTAAAATTCCTTTCATCTCATTAACGTCTTTCTTGATTATTTTGTGATTAGTTTTATCTAGTTCTGAGAGATGGAAGTTGAGATTTTCCACTAGTATAGTTTTGCTCCCTTCCTATTTCTTCCTGCAACTCATTTAACTTCTCAAAGAATTTGGATGCTATGCCATTTGTACACTATTACTTTTAATGACTTTTCAAGCTTCCAAGTTCTTGGTGGCCTTTTCTCAGCCCAGACTCTATGAAAATCTAGGATTTTGTTCTTTATTCCTAAAGTATTGTGAATTTACAAATGCTTCTAAACACATACATGCACATGTATATACATTGATGAGACAATGATGTACATAAATGCAATGTCACCTACACATTTGAAACCATCATTTCCACTAAAAAAATCCTCTGATTCCAGAAACAAAGACAAATTTCTCTTATGTTCAAAGTCCTTTCAGAACCACCCCCCTGAACATACACATAGACTTACCTTTATAGTCTTCTTATACCTTCCTAACCACCACATATTTTTCAGTCCAGCAAAAATAACCTCCTATTTTTCTTTTCCAGGAACAAGATATGCCCTCTCTTGTCTTCAGGTATTGTTTCTGGCTGTCCCCCACTCTTGAAATGTGCTTCCCCCACAACTCTGCCTCCTGAATTTCTTAGGCAGAGGTTGTCTTTAATCTTTCTTTGTATCCCTTGTAGTTGGCACAGTGCCTGCTACATAGGCGGTGTTTAATAAATATTTATTATATGATTCACTGACTACTTTGCTTTACAATGATTCCCATTTATTTCAATTGAAAAGGTATTTATGGAGGGTCTATGAAGTATGTGCCATACAGGAACAATGGGAGATATAAAAGAAAATGATTCAGTCAGAGCCATAGTTCAACTTTAATGCCAGGAAGGACAGAGTATATAAAAAGACAGGTAGTTGAAAAAGTATTATGAGTAGCAGAAAAAAAATTATAAGTCATTTTGCAAAACCAATGCAATCAAGATTATAAGGGAAGCAGAAAGATAGGAAATAATTTTTACAGCCAATGTTTCTGATAAAGGCCTCATTTCTAAGACATATAGAGAACTGACTCAAATTTATAAAAATGCAAGACATATCCCAATTGATAAATGGTCAAAGAGTAGAATAGATAATTTTCAGTTGAAGAAATTAAAGCTATTTCTAGTCATATGAAAATGTACTTTAAATCACTATTGATTAGAGAAATGCAAATTAATTCAACTCTGAGGTACTACTTCATAGCTCTCAGATTGGTTAAGATTACAAGAAAAGATAATGATTGATGTTGGATTGATGTGGGAAAACTGGGACACTAATACATTGTTGGTGGAGTTGTGAAATGATTCAACATTACAGAGAGCAATTTGGAACTAAGCCCAAAGGATTATAAAACTGCATTCCCTTTAATCCACTAGTGTCACTGGATCTGTATCACAAAGAGATCATTAAAGAGGGAAAAGGACCCACATGTGCAAAAATGTTTGTAGAACCTCTTTTTGTAGTGGCAAGTAAGTAGGAATTGAGTAGGGTGCCCATCAGTTGGGGAATGGCTGAAAATGTTATTCTATATAAAGTTAATGGAATATTATTGAATGATGGACAGGCTAATTTCAGAAAATCCTGGAAAGACTTACATGAACGGTTACTGATTGAAGTAAGCAGAATCAGGAGAAAATTGTACATAGTAACAAGATTATGTGATGATCAACTGTGATAGACTTGGCTCTTCTCAACAATGCAGTGATTCAAGGCAATTCCAATGAATTTGAAATGGAGAAATGACATCTGAATCCAGAGAGAACAATGGTGATTGAATGTGGATTGAAACACGGTGTTTTCATCTTTTTGTCTGTTTTTTTTTTCTCTTTCCCATACTTTTCCCCTTTGTATATGAAAAATATGGAAATATGTTTAAAATGATTGTACATATTCAACCTATAACCTGTGTTCAGGAGGGGAGAAGTGAGGAAGAGAAGGAGAAACATTTAGAACACAAAATTTTATATAAAGGAAGGCTGAAAACTATTTTTCCATGTATTTATAAAAATAAAAAAAACATTGAAAAATTCAAAAAGATGTATTTTGAGAAAAATTATATCTAAAAATAAGCTCACTTAACACAGGTTATTATTAATATTATTAATAAAATATAATCATTATATTAGTATTGATATAATTTTATATGTAATTAACATGTCATATTAGTATTAATATAATTATTTCATATAATAAATATAATTATTATATTAATTATTAATATAATTTTATAAGCTATCAATACCTATGTATGCTACATTTTCATTTTGCATTAAAGATCAGTTCATATATTTATAAAACATAGTTTTATTAAAAGAACACAATGAATAAAATAAAGGAAAACTTCTAAACTATGGGTGGCAACCCCATATAGTGTCTCATAACTGAATGTGAGGGTCTCAAAATTATCAATTTATTGTCAATAAATATTTGATTTATATGCTTATTTTGTATACTTATGTATCTGGGATTATGTAAAAATTTCTTGAGTGAAAATAGTTCTGTAGTGGAAAAAGTTAAAAAAGCCCTGAAATAAAGTCATTAAATAAGTAAATAACATCCCCACTCAACCCCAACAATAGATTGTATTACACTTGCTTTTGAGAGTTCTCAGGACTACCAGAAGAAAGGAATATTGTAATGTAAACATTCCCATCTGCCCTAACAATGTTTGAGTGATATAGGGGCCAGAATCCTCATTAGATTCTGAACTCTTTGAGAAAAGGGATATTGTGTATATATATATTGCCATTCTCTGTATCCCCAAGGCTAAATACAATGTTTACGCATAAAGTAACAATGTATGACTGTGAAAGTTGGATTATGATTTCCACCAAACTGATACTTCTGTGGTTCTGAAGACTTTTGAGAGGCCCTTGGACATGGGATGCTGAAGCAATCACTACTTAAAGAAATTAATTCAGACTATTCATTGAAAGGTCAAATTGTAAAGTTAAACGTAAACATTTTGGTCAAATAATGAGAAAATAGGACTCATTGGAAAAGACTGATGTTGAGGAAGATTGAAGGTAAAAGGAAAAGGGGTTGGTAGGGGCTGAGATAGTGTCATGGAAATATTCAATTGGCATATGAAAATGCAGGGCTAGAATTCAGAGTAGTGATTGAACATAGAGGCATTCTGGTATTACCTTTAAAGAAAGGATAAGAGAAATCACATCAATAAAAGAGATTACTAAATCACTGTGAAAAGGGCTCCTAGGAATACAATATACTACTAAGAATACAAGTCAAATTCACTGGCCTATAGTTTGCAGACTCAATTTCCTTTTATGAAAATTAGGACTTCCTCCTTACAAGCCACTTTTTTTTACAGTCTTGTCAACTTACTTTTTTTCCAGATCAGAGAACATGCCCTGAAAGTTTTGTCATTAATTTCTTGAACTCCTTTCCTAGTGCTCCCCTGTGAAGCGTGTTGATTGCTTCACCAAATGAGAGTAAACGAGGAGAAAAAAATAAGAACCCAGAATATGACAGCTATAAGTGGGAGTTGAAAGTCTTCATAGGGAAAGAGTAGACAGAAATGTGAAATTTTGCAAAGAATTCAGGGAGAATAAGAGAATAAGGGCTTTGGGACACCACTGGATTTGGCAATTAAAAGATTATGATGAATCCTCCTCTATTGCTTATTTCATCTTCTGGCTCTTACAAAGACTTGCAATCCCCCAGGTGACAGAGTTTCTGGCCATTCCTTTCCAGCACTAGCTCCATCTCCTCTCAAACTTCATGCAACACTAGTCCTGGAGGGATAGTCAAAATGTTCCTTGCTCATCTCTGCACCTTCCAGCCTCTTCCTTAATTAGCATATACACACACACATATATATGTATAAATATATATATATATATATATACACACACACACAAATATATTACATGCAGATTGCTATAATAATGTACATTATATATATATATAACATATATATATAATATAATATATATAACATATATATAACATGTTATATATAACGTTATATATATGTTATATATATATATATATGTTACCATAATAACACATTTACTACATATGTATGTACTATATATATCTCAGTAGCTTCTTTTTTGAAGTGCACTATCTCAACCCAATATAAATATATATGTATATATATACATATATACATATACACATATGTATATATGTACACACACACACACACATATATATATATAACATCCAACACAAATCATATCACACAGTCAACCAGTTCCTGAGTTGTTCTCCCTAATTTCTCAAGCACTGCAGAATCTGATTCATTGCTTTTTTCTCCCTGCTTTATACTAAAAGACTTCAATATAATTGGTGATTTTCTCCTCCAACTGCAGTGTGGTATTCAAATAAGGATCCTGTGGTTTGAAATTGTGAGGTTATCTATGTTTCATTGTATTTTTATTTATCATGCATCTATTGAAAGTGCCTTGAATCACCCCAGTGTTGAGAAGAGCCAAGTTCATCATGACTGGTAGAGAATAGCTTGATTTAGTAAGTTTGAAGGGAAAAATAAAACAACTCAATGGCAGACTTAGGAAAAACTAGTGATTGTGCTTCTCCTTTTTGTCATTAAAATGGATAACTTCTAAAATTAACCAGCCAGCCAGTATATAGACTAGAAATAAAAAGGCAAACTGATTGGTAGGAGTAAGTTTCAGCATAAAGGAATACAACCATATTCTCTAAAGATAGTCTCAAAAGGTAGAAATTAAGTCATATCTCGTATCAGAAGGAGTCTGACTGGCTTTTTTTTAAAGTAAAGAGTATTTTTCTCCCTTTAACTAGGATAATTATGGTCTTTTGAGTTACCAGATAAGATAAATCATTAATCCCCAGTTCTCTCTCTCTCTCTCTCTCTCTCTCTCTCTCTCTCTCTCTCTCTCTCTCTCTCTCTCTCTTCTTTTTGGAATCTGATTAAAAATGCAGAATTGCATCTCCCTTATTTGAAGAAAAAGGTTTCCATCATCACACAGCAGAGAGCCTGTGTGGAAATTGATATTACATGCCAACAATCTGCAGTAAGATCTCCTTTGGGACAGTCCAGATGACTGAGATTTTCCCCTTTTCATTGGGATATTGGAAATCACACAGATGAAGTTTCAGTCACAATTCTTTTACTAAAAATTAATCAATGGGGGCAGCTAGGTGGCACGGTGGATAGAGCACCAGCCCTGAAGTCAGGAGGACCTGAGTTCAAATCTTGTCTCAGACACTTAACATTCCCTAGCTGTGTGATCCTGAGCAAGTCACAACCTCAATTGCCTCAACAAAAAGCAAATAATAATAATAATAATAATAATAATAATCAATGAATCCAGGTCAATAAATAAAAGGTAACATTTTAAAAATGGGAGTTTGCAACTATGACATTTTTATTGCCCCAAATGAAAGGCTTTTTTGAGATCCCATGAATGAGGAATACAGTGGACCATGGATTGAGGTAAAAGGAACATTTCCCCCATTTAATGATTTCTTTTTGTAAGAACTGTTTTTGGCTGCCATTCCACAACATGGGCATTGGCATTTTCCTCAGCACCTTTAGTTGCCAACTACATATCATATCATATTTTCTTGCCCAAACTTCACTGCTACTTTTCATTCTGTTTTCTCTGAGGTCATTCCATTTCAAAAGCCAGCACACAAAAGCACCTCGGTTGAGAATTACAATAACAGAAAAGCTTTGAATGGCTGCATAAATATGTATACACATATGCCCATAGCCAGGACCAAAGAGGTAAAAGACTCATGTACACTACTTCAAGGTCAGCAGTTTGCTTTTATCCCTGTCCAAAATGTTCTATAACTGGCAGCCATCCATTGTTTTGAGAAAACGGAGGAGACGCCACAATGCACAGGACTTCATAGTCTCTGGAGGCATTTCCATAATCACATCAACAGATGGAATAATAATCACTCACTGAATTTTTTGCACAATCTTTCACAACCAATGAACTTTTTCCTGTTCACTCTCAAAATCACTTTGATGACATTTTAGAAATAATAAGGTATTCTTTAACATCTGGAAGTTTTATAATTTAAGCCAGCTCTAAGAGAACTGTATTATATAGCTTTCATCTTTTAACTCAAAGGCTGCAGTAGGAGGTGGGCATACATGATTAGAGGTGCAGATCCTACAGTGCTTTCTGTATTGAATTCATTTAAACTCTCCACCCTTTATAAGTTTGATGATTCAGCCAAGGTCATCCAGCCAGTAAATCCCAGAGCCAGAACCAAGCCAAGGCATTGGATCATAAGATCATACAATCACTGAATTTAGAGTTGGATGATATTTCAGAAATGGACTACTCCAACCACATCAGTTTATGGATGAAGTAACTATAGCCCAGAAAGATGAATTAATTTTCTTGAGGAAGTAAATCATCCGGGGAATATTAGAGCTAGAATTTCATTCCAGTCTTCCAACTCAAAACTCGGATTCCTGATTTAAAATCTAGTTTATTTTCTACTATATTCTTGGACACAAGAAAATGAATCTTCCTGACTTCAGCTCCAGCACTCTATCCACTATACTACATAGTAGCTAGGAGGCACCACAATATAATGAAAAGTATACTAATAATTCCATCAGTGATATCTATATGTTCATATTGAATTCCTGTAATTATTTGGTTAAGCCAAAGCTTGATCACACTGATATAGCATGAAGGCCTTAGGGCTACTATTTCAGTCCACCCTTGGAATACTAGGTCTGGTACCTGACACAGTTATTGCATATTCCCTCAGAACTCTAGGAGTAGCCCTGAGGAGCTGGTGATTTTCTTTTCTAGACCTCATCTAGTATATTTCTATAATATCAGTCTCCAGTTAATATTTCTTTAATGTTACTTAGTTAATATCTCCTAGTTAATATGAATCATATTTTTAAAGAAATAAGGGGAAATAGTTAAATGCTTAGATCTACATTATCTTACAAGATTATTGATGAAGTTAAATGAAAATAATGGTGTTGAAAGGGTGATTGATTTTGTACTGATGGTTTTAAGATGGGAAAGAAAAGTGATGCTTAACGGACTAATCCACTAATATAGAAAAATTTAATTAGAGTGTAATGCTCTGGGAGAAACTGAAGTAGTACTACAGATTGGAGATTAGTTAATATTTTATTAATGGTAATGGAGAGTTTAGAATCCATAGCTATGGGTGGGACTGAATGGGACTCTTGTCTCAAAGCACCCAGTCCTGGAGAGTTAGACTGGCAGCCATTAGCCAACCATCTGGATCTCAAAGTATATAGCAATTAGTGAGTTTGCTCCAGTGATTCTTATAGGGCTCCAGGGCTCAGAGGAACAAAGAAACTCAAGAGGCAGAAAGAGGGGTAGGGCTCTGGGGGTATTGGAGTTCCAGGAAAGGACTATAAATTCAGTCCTGACAGGTTGGGGATATGGGGAAGGATCATAAATTCTGATAAATTTGGGAAGAAGCTAGGAGTCACTGAGTCTGAAGCCAAAAGATAAGGGGTATGTCTATGTATTAGAGATAGGCTATCTGGAGGTTTTATGACTCTTTGGAATGCCAGTAGCCATTACTCTGCAGCCCAATTATCTCTGAATGGTCAGAAGTGGGGGGATTGCTATCAAGGCAGAATAATTGGGAAACTGAGACAGGGGAACTGTGGCACAAGAGGATATAAATTAATTTTTTCCATAACTATGTGAGAAGAATATGCACAGAAGAATGGGGTACCGGGATTGTATATTAAATGAATCTCATCTTTACCTGAAATAGGCAAAGAATAAATAGACACAGTTTGTGGAAGAAATATAAACAACAGGGCAAAAAAATACCAGTGAGGGATGATAAAAAGCAAGCAGACTTCTATATCTTAAAAGGGGAATGAAAACGGAAGGGAGAGAACATTTTTCTAAGGGTATGCCTTAGCTTGCCTTTAAATTGATGATTGGGAGTAGTTGAACAAATGGTGATGAATAAACATATAATGGAATATCAAGCTCTGGGCCTGGAGTGCGGAAGATTTGAGCTCAAATTCAGCCTCCAACAGTAGCTGTGTGACCCTGCACAAATCACTTAAACCTCAGTTTGATTCAGTTTGCTCAACTTTAAAATATGTAAAATGGGCAGGGTGTGAGGATGGATAATAAGATCTGTCCTTCAGGGCTGTTATGAAGGTCAAATAAGGTAATTGTAAAACAATTGTGAAGCATAAAGCATAGTGCCTGGCACATATAAATGTTAGTTATCATCATTATTATTGTTAATTATGCAGTTCAGAGAATCCTGAATATTATGAACAAACACAAAGTGAAGTGAATGATATATACAAGAATAACAGCACTATAAAGAAAAACAATTATAAAAGACATAAGAACTCTGATCAAAGCAATGGCCAATTATGTTTTTAAAAGACCCATGGTGAATTATGGTGTATTTTTTTTTTTTTTTTTTGCTTTTTGCTGAGGCAATTGGGATTAAGTGACTTGCCCAGGGTCACACAGCTAGGGAATGTTATGTGTCTGAGACCAGATTTGAACTCAGGTCTTCCTGACTTCAGGGCTGGTGCTCTATCCATTGCGCCACCTAGCTGCCCCTATGGTGTATTTTTAAAAGACCCATGGTGAAAGAGAGAGAGACATAAGCATTTAAGTGCCTATTATATGCCAGACACTGTACTAAACACTTTATAAATGTGTCCTTATCTTCCTCACAATAACCTCATCAGATATATGGCTATTATTATTCCCATTTTATAGTTGAGAAAACTGAGACAGGATATGAATTTGTCTAACTGGCCCCAGCTTCAATGCTCTATGCACTACACTGCTTAATTACCATTCAGTGTGCCACCCAACTCTTGGCAGAGAGGGAGCAGTTTCAAGGACCAGAGAAATATATTTTTGAATATACTCATTGTATGGATTCATTTTACTTGATTTTGCTTATGTGGTACAAGGTCACTCTGTGCCTTCTCCTCCTTTTTTTCTCTATTCATTAGGAAAGGAAGAAGAGGGGATGGAGTGAGAGAGAGCAGTAATAGTGATTAAAAAAAAACACAAGTCATGAAATGATCCAACCATTTTTGGGAGCAATCTGGAGCTATACCCAAAGGGATATAAAACTGTGCATACCTTTTGACCCATCAGTGCTATTACTGAGTCTGTATCACAAGGAAATCATTAAGGAGGGAAAAGGGTCCACATGTGCAAAAATGTTTGTAGCACCTCTTTTTGTGGTGGCAAAGAATTGGAAAATGAGTAGATATCTGTTAATTGGGGAATGACTGAATTAAGTTGTGGTATATGAAGGTAATGGAATATTATTTTTCTAAAAAAATAGTGAACAAGCTAATTTTAAAAAGGCCTGGAAAGATTTACAGGTACTGATGCCAAATGAAACAGAACCAAGAATACATTGTATACAATAATAGCAAGAATGTATGATGATCAATTGAAAAATTTGGTTCTTCTCAGTGGTCCGGTGATCCAAAGCAATTCCAAAAGACTTTGGACAGAAAATACCATCTGCATCCAGAAAAAGAACTATGGAGAATGAATGTAAATCAACACATGCTATGTTTACTTCTTTTTTTCTGTTTTTTTTTTTCTTTTCCCATGATTTTTCCCTTTTGCTCTGATTTTTCTCTCCCATTATGATTCATAAAGCAAAGTATATTAAAAATAAATATTTTTTTAAATGCAGAACTTCTGTAACATTTTTAATATGTGGAAAATAACTCCTCTACCCTTTTCAAAAACCAAACAATTAAGCAAACAACAGCAACAAAACAAACAGCAAAATATAAGTTCTTTGAGGGCAATTAATTTCATTCTTGTCTTTTCACTCCCATTACCTAACCTAATACCTGATACATATTAAATATTTAATAAATGTTTATTGAATTCAGGAATCGAACTTAAAGGTTATTAAGGACAGAGTGGCCTGTGAGGCTAATTGAATATTTATTGTTTAGTCTTTGATTCAAAAGGTTGATAAACATCATCTCTTCCCAACCCAGAATAGCTTTCAAACGCCTAAACTCATTTTGGGAATATAACGGGCATTTCTCTCTGGCTAATACTCAGACACTGTTGCTGCCATATCTTGTGATGTACAAGAATATCTAAACATTTATTAAATAAAATTTAAAAATGTTATTCTTTAAGTGTTATGCACACATGAATCTTTGGTCACATGTGTCCTGGGTATTTCTACAAAAAACTATCTTGCTTATTTGCATTTCTGGGACAATAAGTCTAGGTTTATGGAAGGAATTGCTAATTGCTATTGCTAATTTTCATATCATGTTAGTTCATTAAATAAAGACATTAATTAGATGGAGTTGTTGTTCAATCATGTCCATTTCTTTGTGGCCCCCATTGGGATTTTCTTGGCAAAGATATTAGAGTGGTTTGCCATTTCCTCATTTTACAGATGAAGAAACTGAGGTAAACAGGATTTAATGACTATCATGTACTGTTAAACATTAGGAGTACCTGGAGTTCCTCTGATAGCTTTTGTATACTCAGACAACCAGGAAATGATGTCAACAACCTTCAGTTCTTAAGGCTTGCTTCAATACAATTTAAGAAAAGACTTGTATGGAATTAAAGGTTAACATTTTTAAAATTTTTATTTATTTACTTTTTAGAGGTTAGCATTTTGATCCAAATATAGAAACAGAATCTGAGGCCAGAAGAAATGTTACCTCTCTCATACTGGACATTGTTAATGAACCCTAAACTTCCATTAGATTTTCTTGATTGATTTAGCATATCATTTCCTTAGAATCCACTTCACACACTGCCCCCCCCCAAGAACTTTTTCAGAAGTCTGCTACTTTGTTAGGCTCCTACATCTTATGTTTATTAATTTTTATACTCAACTACAAAATATTACATTTGTATTAATCATATTTCAAATCTAATATATAATCATATTTAATTTTATAATAATTTAAGAGTAACATTTCATTTCATATTAAATTTATTTTCTTTTAAAATGATTTTTATATTCAATTTATGGAATAAAATAAATTTCTATATCATAATAAAAATTGTATATAAAATTTCAAATCTATTATGAACAACTTACCATTCCTTTTAAATATATAATAATGTTATCGTGAAAATTTATTTTTCCCTTTTTTCTTTATTACCCCCATCCTACCATTATTTATGTTATTAAATTTATCTCAAAGTTCTATTCTTTAGAATTGTGACTAGATTATCCAGTGAGCTAACAATTATACATCTATAAATATGATAAACATTCAATCTATATCTTTATACAAGTCATTTATAAAAATAGTAACCAATAAAGACTAGAAGACTTCCCTTTAAGTTGGAATAAAATCATTAATGACTATATTTTGAATTGAATAGTTTAGATAATTCCAAATTCATCCCAATTATATTATTGCCATGTTAATATTTGGGATATTAACTTAGTAATAATTTTTATTCTGTGCCATCCAGTGTGAAGATCATTCTTTTTGACAGAAAAAAAGTAAGTATAATAAGAGTTAGGTAGTGAGACCTCACTCTTTGTTATTATTGTCTTATCTATTCCTATTAGTGATCCTGATTCGTTTTTAATAGTGTTTTATTATCCCTTCCCTAACTCCCAAACCCCTTTTTCAGTACTTGCTATTTGCTTGCCAGCCTTTGCTTCTTTCTTTTATCATCTCTACATATCTCTTATAAAGTCTAAGTTGTTTGATTAGTTTCCTGGGCATATATATATATATATATATATATATCTTTCTCTTTAGAGTTCTGTGTTCCAATGGCTTTGAAAGTATAATACCAATATTTTTGACTGGAATATACCCCATTTCCTTTTTTCTCAACAAAATTATTTTTCTTTTTGACCAGAGTTTTGTCCTCAAAATTTCCCCATCTTTCTCAGATTGATTTTATTATTATTATTATTATTATTAATTTAAAGCTTAAATGCAAAAAATAGGAAACATACAAATAAACAATGATTACTATCCCTTCTTTTTTTCTAATAAATTCTACTTTTGATCACTTATTTCCTATCTTTTTCCTATCTTATCTTCTATCCCTGATGACTCCTCTGCTTTACTTCCACCTACTACTTTGTTTTGCTATTACTTCATCTACCCTCTCTCCAAGAATTCTTAATCTTTCCTGTTTCTCTCTCCCTCTTGACTTATTCTTATTAATCAAAACACCATATCCTATTCCTTCCCCTCCTCCCTTATCCTCTCTTCCCTCCTTACTCTCCTACCCTCTTATTTTTTTTTTTTTGAATTTAGGAGACTTTTATATCCTTTTAAACATATATCTATTGTTCCCTCTTTAACCCATTCCTGATGAGAATAGCATTCCAGAACTACTAGCCCTTCTCCCTCATCTAAATTCTCTCTATTTCTTATATACTTCTGTTTTTTAGAATCACATCATGCTCAGCTCTACACCAATCTTTATTTGAAACTACTCCATTACTAATGGCAATCTTTAACATGTGGTTTACATTTTCACATATAAAACATAAACAGTTTGTCCTTATTAAGTCCCTTGAAATGAGCTTTTGATGCTTTTTAAATATTTTGAGGGGATTTTATATGTTTAATTTTCTATGTTTAGGTGTTTTTGCAACCAAATCCTGAAAGTCTGGAAATTCATTGAATATCCTTTTTTAAAATTAATGATTATGGCTAATTTAGTTAACTATGATATTTTCAGTTACAACCCCATTTTTTTGCTCTTTAATTATAGTGTTCCAAGATCTTTGCTCTTGCCATGCAGCTTCTACTAAGTCTTGTGTGATTATAATTATGGCTCTGCCTTATTTGAATTTTTTCCCCTTGCTCGTAATATTTTCTCCTTGACCTGGGGGTTTTCCTTGTAGGATCTTTTTCAGCTGGTGATTGATAGATACCTTTTTTTCTATTTCTACTTTCTCCTCTTCTTTTAACATATTAGGACAATTTTCTTTAATAAGTTCTCGTATTATTATTTCAAATTCTTTTTTAATAGTAGCTTTCAGTTAGTCTTATTATTCTTCTGTTTTCTTTTATTGATTTCCAGATCCAGTGTTTTTCTTATGAAATGTTTACTATGTTTATATTTTGTTTTATTAGTATTCTTTATCTCTCATAAGTTCCCTGGCTTTCTCTTGCCCAGTTCTAGTTTTCAAGGAGTTATTTTCTTTCCTGAGATTCTTCCATTTGTTTTTTTTTCATAATCTTCTTGTTTTTTGTGGATTGTTCTTTTTTTTGTAATGTACTTCATTGATTTTTAAACTCTTTGTTGAGTTCTTTTATGTATTCTTTTTGGACAGGTGACCATTTGACATTACTCTTTGGGGGTAGGAGAAGCTTTTTTTTTTTTTTTTTTTTTTACTTCAGTATCCTCCTCTGAAGATGAAACTTGTTCTTCCCTCTTCCCATAGTAACTTCTTGTGGCTGTGTTCTTTCTAATTTTGCCTGCTCATTAAAAAAAAAACTTTATTCACATATGCTTATTAGTAATAACCTCTAATCTTTCGGTTCAGAGAATGATGCCTCTAAATTCAGGTTCTCATTCAGTTTGTCCCTCTGGCTTGGAACTTAAATCAAGAACTCTGCCCTCCTGTTCATAGCTAGAAGCATCCCTGTTCCACTGCTTCTGTGCATACCTGACATGTACTGATTCTTTCTCATCCAGGACCTGTCTCTAGTGCACAGTTGGGCCTGGCATCTTTTTTTTTTTAATTTTATTTTATTTGCATAACATACGTGTGGGTAATTCTTCAACAATAACCCTTACATAGCTTTCCGTTACAAATTTTCCCCCCAACTCCCCACCCCTCCCCTAGATGGCAGGATATCCACTACATGTTAATTATGTTAAAATATTGGCAAATCGAATATATGTATACATATTTCCAAACTTATCATTGTTGTGCAAGAAAAATCTTATCTACACAAACGATATATCAGATAAAGGAAACACAATGTAATCAAACATCAATCAAGGAGTATGAGAATATTATGTTGTGGTCCACATTTCACATCCCTCTCTCTGGGTGTATATGGCTTTCTTCAGTGAACAATTGGAGGTGGTTTGAAACATTTCATTGTTGAAGAGAGCCATGTCCATCAGAATTAATCGTCATATAGTACTGTTGTTGCTGTGTATAATGATCTCCTGGTTCTGCTCATTTCACTCAGCATCAGTTCATGTAAGTCTCTCCAGGCCTCTCTGAAATCATCTTGCTGGTCATTTCTTACAGAACAATAATATTCCATAATATTCATATACCA